>OX333073.1:32099947-32129947 GCA_946863875.1 Alloplasta piceator | reverse complement strand
TTCATAGAACAAGTTAAAATTTTATTAAATCATCTTGAAAGATTTTTCTGTATTTAAATCTAGAAGAAAGAAAGAAGCCAAACGTTTAGACGCAAAACTCATTTACATAAAGCTCCTTCTTTTTCAACGATCCACGAAGCGTGCGTGAAGAAGAATTGAGGTCTCCTTGCTACGCGCCGCGATCTCCTACCTCCCCTTTTCTAGTTGACTCATAAAAAAGCCTATGCGACCACACCCCAACGAAATTCAAATATAAAAAACTAAGGAAAAACGATGTTCCAAACTCGGGATGAATTCTGATCATAAATGTTTAAACATCATCAATTCAAAATCCATTGAAACCATCAACAAATTATTTACAATAATATAGATTGTAAATTTAACTCGCAAAAATATCACACAAAAAAATATTTAATTTATCTAAATTTACTATTCTGACGTTTAATTCGAAAACAACAATTTAATACTTAATAATAATTAGACAAAAGCAGTAAAGTACCACGATAGGGAGACTGGGTCCTTCCCCCACCCCTCTCCTTCTGGCCCCGCCCCCCTCCCTCCCTGTTCCCACCCCCACCACTTTGGGCCTCATGGTCGTCTGTGATTGGCCCCCCACCCCTCAGCCACGCCCCCTACCCCCACCATCTGGAAATTTCCCGAGCGCTGATTGGTCCCTAAACTGGTTACCCACCCCCACCAGAGTGGCGCAGACGGATTGGGGGTGGTACCCCACCAAAATTTCCCGAGCGCTGATTGGTCCCTATATTGGTCACCCCGCCCCCTTAAAATTTCCCGAGCCCTGATTGGTCCCTATACCGGTCACCCCGCCCTCTTAAAATTTCCCGAGCGCTGATTGGACCCCGTACTGGTTGCCTCACCCCCTGAGAATTTCCCGAGCGGTGATTGGTTCCCGTACTGGTCACCTCGCCCCCTCAGAATTTCCCGAGCGGCGATTGGTCCGCGGTGCTGGTCACTTGTCAGCTATAGCGCACTGTATGGGGACCTTACACCCCCGCAAATTTCCCGAGCGCTGATTGGTCCCTATACTGGGCCGCTACCACCCCCCCTACCGCAAGCGGCGTGCGACCACGTGCCTTAGCGTCCACGTGACTGGAGTGGCATGTTTATCTTACAGCCGGTAAAACAGTTCTGCTTTTCAACGTCGGTCGGTAAATACCGTGTGTCGGTAACTTATCTTCTAATCCGTATATTTGGTTGGGATAAAAGGTTATGTGCAATAGACGATACAGGTGAAATTTCGTTTAAACGTTAATACTCGTTTATTCATAATTATTGGTAGACATGTTGAAATATAGAGTACATCATACGTATGCGTAATATATATATATATATATATATATATATATATATATATATACAAAAAGCGACAGTGTTTTATATTTTATTTATCTTGCTATCTTTTCAAGTTCTCTTACAGCCTTTTTGAGCTCGTTTGTTACAAATGGAACGCACAACGCGGTGACCTCCACAAATACAATTCCAAAGTAATTTTCTGCGAAAGATGAGTCCATACGAATTTTAACAGCCTCTTTGAGCGTTTTATGATTATTTTTAATAAGCTCTTTTACGCGTGCTTGATCGATATTTTCATGGTTCTCGTTCGGCGGTATATGGAGAAGCAATTCAACACATACTATTTTTACGCACATTTCTACGCCGGAGACGCAACGTTGTAGTCATTTGAAGTGCTCGTCAACGCAGGCTATTACGTTGCACAATCCTCCGAATGTAGTTTTTTGCATCACGACTGATGGGGAGTACTGTCGAAGTTTTTTCTGCGGTGGCTCGTTAGTGACATCCCTTGACTCTGCAGGCTCTTCAGGTATACGATCGAAGACGACGGATTTTGCGCCAAAACTTGTCGTAAAGATGATCTCGCAATCGTCAATTCGAATAGCACGTGGAGTGCGCCAGCTTGACCCCCATGTAGATTTTTGTACACCTTCGAAATATTGCGCGATCTCGCTCAAGCAGTCGTGTAATGTGGAAAAGCCTAATGAGCCGAAAACAATGCCGCCTGAAGCGTTATTATTTTGTAGCTTAATTACAGGGCTAATTTGCCCCGTTTCCAATGTCTGCAATCCAACACTAATTCTTTTTGTCTCTGAATTATTGAGCGCGTACGTTGACCCCAAAATCAGCTGTGCCTCTACTCTTTTCTTCTCGCCAAACGACAGGGGCGGGTGCACAGCGGGGGGGTTCAAGCTGAAGACTTCTTGGCTCAGCAGGGTCTGATGACTAGGTGGAAATTGACTCTCTATTTTCAACGAATGCCCAGCAAACTTTACTGAATTCAGATTTTGTTTACAGATATACCGCTTAGACACACGGCGCGTAATCGACTGATCGAATATCGTTTATAGCGACTTTTTATATGTCCTGACTTGTTGGCGCTACTGTCGAGCGTTTCGAGGAGTAGGAGTTAAAAAATGTTAATAATTTGTAAAATATTATTCCCATATATTGTTATTTTACACGTTATTCACAATACCGTGACATTTCTGTGTGGGTTATCTTCTCACGGTATACATGAATATATAACAATAGTGACAAATTTATCGTGTTTCAAAATATATTGACGCATTGTGTATATAAAATTCAATTCATATTTCCGACGGAATGCCAGACAATGCGATAAAGAAATGCAAATTTTCATGGATGTCTCAAGATCTTGCAACGTATCGTAAAACATGCTTTTGAGTGGTCAAACGAGTGATTAACTGCACGCAGGTGGCTATTATTATCATAAGTGAATTTATTATTCAAAACTCCGAAACCAGGTGATCGCTCGACTTTTTATTAGTGATCTCATGGTTGGTAAACTGACAATAAGAGCTGGGAATGATGATCGTGATGGGAGCATTGTGGTGCAGTATAAGCCGTTCATAGAAATGGTCAACAATGCGTTATGCTAAAAGATATGAATATAAAGCATTTTCCAAAAACTACTGTTTAACATAAAATATGCTTCGGTACGCGATGCAACAATAATATTAATATCGAATGCACTGCATTCTTATGATTGCTGTATTGTGTGTGAATTTATTACTGAAAACGGGGTAGAGGTGTGTGAATATAGGGACCGTCTTTTACAGTCAGAGACGAAATAAACAAAAAGTTAACAATGAAAAAAGAAACGGAGAAACTCCGGGCACCTGTAACCTTTTATACGGTAAGTAGCTAGAAATTCGGCTCGCTTTTCACACCCGCAATCTTTCAAATGCTAATAACCCAACAGCCAACCTAGGGCATTTGTAGCAAGTGAAACGCTGCATCTAGAGTATATGCATATGTATATATATTTAAAGGGCCATCTCGGATACGGTGCTTCAGGTACGTAGAAAACGTAATGTAAGGGTGTGAGTTGCGGTCAAGGTGTTGCGTGGGATTGCGTCAACTATTTGGGAATATGCTTCAGTAGCGCATGCAGAAAAATCGGCGGGGAGGGGGTGGGGGGAAAAGTATAAATGAGAAGATCCTCGAAATTTTCCGACTATACCTTAAAAGCGTTTGAGTGAAGAGTTTCACTTGGTCTTTTTCGGAAAATTTTCACTGTTTCACCCGTAACGTGTAAGAAATTGTGCAATTTTTCGCGTCATATAACGTGAAGTGAAACAATTTTATTTGCTTTTTGTGATTCATCGCTAGTGAAACGCGTGTAGTAAAAATGGCTCCACAAAAAGTGAATACCAGCGAAGTGAGCCGCCGTGAAAGTTTACGTGCGGTCACGATAGCGCTAGCTAATATGCTGCGTCAACGTAGTGGATATGTAGCCCGACGGTGCACCCGCGAGTGGCGAAATACTGTCGCGAGGTTGAGTTTCGCGGGGCTAGCGCGCGAGCTGAGTCTCATTCTACGTCATTTAAGTCTGCGTGTGATTGGCCGCGCTCATGATCGTGGCGTATTCCGCAAATCCCGCGATGCCGTTCTTCTCGCGGGAACCGCAATAATTAATAGAGGCGGCCAAGAGTGTCCGGGGTGCCGCGGCCTGTATGAGGAATGGCAAAACAAGAATGGTATGTATAATTTAAGTTTAAATATACATAAACGCTAACACACACACACACACACACACGCACACATATATACACACACGCATATTTTAACACAGTTTAAAATGGGAAAATTTTTGCATTTTGCAGCATTGAGACGGCTACTCGAAGAGAGCAGCGACGACGATGATAACGTCTACGGCAACGAAGAAGAGAGAATGTCCGAAGACGACGATGACGATAGCGCCGAGAAAATGGACCAGGACGATGATGACAGCGTGTCGTGTAGCACGTTGTCGACAGCGAGCGAAATAGCACGGCACAACGCTACATTCGCCCATTTATATTATGGTGAGTTTAAGAAAGATTGTTTTATAATACATATGTGTGTGTGTGTGTGTGCACCTGAAAATTGGTACGGTCTGTATACGTATATATATATATATATATTTACAGACGCGCAACAGCACCCGGGAAGCTCGCAATACCCCTCCACCTCGGGCATCTGTACGTCCCCCGACTTAACCCTCGATGACAGCGATGACGACTACTGTACATCCCCCGACTGTACATCTCCCGACGATGACAACGACGATGACGAAACGACCGATGCTTATCTCGGTATCAGAAACTCCCCGTCATCTCCCAATCCACCCAACTATGACGATTCTCCCGCATCACCCGATCCTGAACCAGTGAGACATCACGACTCACCAGCATCTCCGGATCCTGAACCAGTGGGTCACTACGACGCACCGGCATCTCCTGATCCTGAACCAGTGGGTCACTACGACGCACCGGCATCTCCCGATCCTGCGCCTATTGCCGACAACCCGCCGGCCTCCCCTGCTTTATCCGATGCCGAGACAGTACGTAACGACGAAGAATACGCTGGTCAAGTAAGGGTACATCTTGCTGACCAGCGTCCAATTGTTATTTATCAGCGCCGTGCGTTTTATGTACCGGTCACCTTCTGGGAGAATTTTCTCACCAGTGAGGAAGAGCGGACATATCATGCAATGTTTGGCGCGGGATTTTTTGACGCAGTCGGAAATTTTTTATTACGGCACTGACAATGACCACTTAGACACGAGAGACGAACCCATAGACTGGTTACGAAGAGGGTCAAGAAGTGGGACTGCAGAAGATTAAATATCTCCTGTTTGTACAGAAGCCCTAGGTGCCATAGAGGGGGGTAGCCCCTCGTCGTCTTCATAGGAGCTACCACCATCGTCGTCATCATCATCAGGATCGGCCACGCTGTCATCATCGTTATCATCGTCATTATCTTCGTCATCATCATCGTTATCATCGTCATCGTCATCGTCATCGTCATCGTCATCGTCATCGTCATCGTCATCGTCATCGTCATCGTCATCGTCATCGTCATCGTCATCGTCATCGTCATCGTCATCGTCATCGTCATCGTCATCGTCATCGTCATCGTCATCGTCATCGTCATCGTCATCGTCATCGTCATCGTCATCGTCATCGTCATCGTCATCGTCATCGTCATCGTCATCGTCATCGTCATCGTCATCGTCATCGTCATCGTCATCGTCATCGTCATCGTCATCGTCATCGTCATCGTCATCGTCATCGTCATCGTCATCGTCATCGTCATCGTCATCGTCATCGTCATCGTCATCGTCATCGTCATCGTCATCGTCATCGTCATCGTCATCGTCATCGTCATCGTCATCGTCATCGTCATCGTCATCGTCATCGTCATCGTCATCGTCATCGTCATCGTCATCGTCATCGTCATCGTCATCGTCATCGTCATCGTCATCGTCATCGTCATCGTCATCGTCATCGTCATCGTCATCGTCATCGTCATCGTCATCGTCATCGTCATCGTCATCGTCATCGTCATCGTCATCGTCATCGTCATCGTCATCGTCATCGTCATCGTCATCGTCATCGTCATCGTCATCGTCATCGTCATCGTCATCGTCATCGTCATCGTCATCGTCATCGTCATCGTCATCGTCATCGTCATCGTCATCGTCATCGTCATCGTCATCGTCATCGTCATCGTCATCGTCATCGTCATCGTCATCGTCATCGTCATCGTCATCGTCATCGTCATCGTCATCGTCATCGTCATCGTCATCGTCATCGTCATCGTCATCGTCATCGTCATCGTCATCGTCATCGTCATCGTCATCGTCATCGTCATCGTCATCGTCATCGTCATCGTCATCGTCATCGTCATCGTCATCGTCATCGTCATCGTCATCGTCATCGTCATCGTCATCGTCATCGTCATCGTCATCGTCATCGTCATCGTCATCGTCATCGTCATCGTCATCGTCATCGTCATCGTCATCGTCATCGTCATCGTCATCGTCATCGTCATCGTCATCGTCATCGTCATCGTCATCGTCATCGTCATCGTCATCGTCATCGTCATCGTCATCGTCATCGTCATCGTCATCGTCATCGTCATCGTCATCGTCATCGTCATCGTCATCGTCATCGTCATCGTCATCGTCATCGTCATCGTCATCGTCATCGTCATCGTCATCGTCATCGTCATCGTCATCGTCATCGTCATCGTCATCGTCATCGTCATCGTCATCGTCATCGTCATCGTCATCGTCATCGTCATCGTCATCGTCATCGTCATCGTCATCGTCATCGTCATCGTCATCGTCATCGTCATCGTCATCGTCATCGTCATCGTCATCGTCATCGTCATCGTCATCGTCATCGTCATCGTCATCGTCATCGTCATCGTCATCGTCATCGTCATCGTCATCGTCATCGTCATCGTCATCGTCATCGTCATCGTCATCGTCATCGTCATCGTCATCGTCATCGTCATCGTCATCGTCATCGTCATCGTCATCGTCATCGTCATCGTCATCGTCATCGTCATCGTCATCGTCATCGTCATCGTCATCGTCATCGTCATCGTCATCGTCATCGTCATCGTCATCGTCATCGTCATCGTCATCGTCATCGTCATCGTCATCGTCATCGTCATCGTCATCGTCATCGTCATCGTCATCGTCATCGTCATCGTCATCGTCATCGTCATCGTCATCGTCATCGTCATCGTCATCGTCATCGTCATCGTCATCGTCATCGTCATCGTCATCGTCATCGTCATCGTCATCGTCATCGTCATCGTCATCGTCATCGTCATCGTCATCGTCATCGTCATCGTCATCGTCATCGTCATCGTCATCGTCATCGTCATCGTCATCGTCATCGTCATCGTCATCGTCATCGTCATCGTCATCGTCATCGTCATCGTCATCGTCATCGTCATCGTCATCGTCATCGTCATCGTCATCGTCATCGTCATCGTCATCGTCATCGTCATCGTCATCGTCATCGTCATCGTCATCGTCATCGTCATCGTCATCGTCATCGTCATCGTCATCGTCATCGTCATCGTCATCGTCATCGTCATCGTCATCGTCATCGTCATCGTCATCGTCATCGTCATCGTCATCGTCATCGTCATCGTCATCGTCATCGTCATCGTCATCGTCATCGTCATCGTCATCGTCATCGTCATCGTCATCGTCATCGTCATCGTCATCGTCATCGTCATCGTCATCGTCATCGTCATCGTCATCGTCATCGTCATCGTCATCGTCATCGTCATCGTCATCGTCATCGTCATCGTCATCGTCATCGTCATCGTCATCGTCATCGTCATCGTCATCGTCATCGTCATCGTCATCGTCATCGTCATCGTCATCGTCATCGTCATCGTCATCGTCATCGTCATCGTCATCGTCATCGTCATCGTCATCGTCATCGTCATCGTCATCGTCATCGTCATCGTCATCGTCATCGTCATCGTCATCGTCATCGTCATCGTCATCGTCATCGTCATCGTCATCGTCATCGTCATCGTCATCGTCATCGTCATCGTCATCGTCATCGTCATCGTCATCGTCATCGTCATCGTCATCGTCATCGTCATCGTCATCGTCATCGTCATCGTCATCGTCATCGTCATCGTCATCGTCATCGTCATCGTCATCGTCATCGTCATCGTCATCGTCATCGTCATCGTCATCGTCATCGTCATCGTCATCGTCATCGTCATCGTCATCGTCATCGTCATCGTCATCGTCATCGTCATCGTCATCGTCATCGTCATCGTCATCGTCATCGTCATCGTCATCGTCATCGTCATCGTCATCGTCATCGTCATCGTCATCGTCATCGTCATCGTCATCGTCATCGTCATCGTCATCGTCATCGTCATCGTCATCGTCATCGTCATCGTCATCGTCATCGTCATCGTCATCGTCATCGTCATCGTCATCGTCATCGTCATCGTCATCGTCATCGTCATCGTCATCGTCATCGTCATCGTCATCGTCATCGTCATCGTCATCGTCATCGTCATCGTCATCGTCATCGTCATCGTCATCGTCATCGTCATCGTCATCGTCATCGTCATCGTCATCGTCATCGTCATCGTCATCGTCATCGTCATCGTCATCGTCATCGTCATCGTCATCGTCATCGTCATCGTCATCGTCATCGTCATCAGCAGCGTTATCACCGTCAACATCGGTAAGTGTTTTGAACCAAATCGGTTGTGGCGATGATAGGGCCCGTAGATTTAATGAAATGTCGCGATTAGGGTTTAATGATTTAGCTGAAGACAACGAAAACCACGCGGACACCGATAATATTTTACCCAATGGTATCAGGTTCCGCGTGGTGGGTAACCGCGAGCATTATTCGCGCCGCTTTAAAATCACCGGGAAACAGACGGACATTGCGCTCGTCCCACCACCGTCAAACGTGAACCCCTTAATACGGATACGTGACGCAATACGCGATATTCACGCGTATTTTGTTAACGGGCGCCCCGAAACGGATATGATTGGCATATCGTTTGATGCCGAGAGCATGACGCGTGGTAGCGCGTGGTTATCATTCCGACCGGTTGCGCGATTTAGTTACGATGATTTGTGGGGACTTTTCGCGGATGTTAATCAGAGCTCGTGAATTCTATCAGTCAGCGATACGCTTCTTTTCACGGTCTCATACGTCGAGATGCCTGTAGGGTCGGGTCGTGCGCGAGGTATCAAACCACCCGTCTTACAGAATCGGTCCGTCATTACGATCGCGAACGATGATAATTTGTGCTTGCCGCGGTCAATTGTTGTCGCACTAGCGCACAATACGCATAAGCCGGAGCGTACACGTGAGTCCGAGAAAACGCAGCGTTTCGAGGCGTCGAAGCTCGTGGAGGCCGCAGGTGTTGTGATCCTCACAGCGGGGTGCGGTATACCCGAGCTATGGGCTTTTCAGACGCATTTACTGTGGCGATCGTTGTGTATGAGTGGGAAACCCTCGGCAGCGGCGATGCGCCACTTTTTGACGGTCGTTAATCTTTTTCGAACGATTGTGAAAGCGAGACGGTCAATATTGTGCATTTCGCGGGTGAAAAACATTATGCACCGGTGACTAATCTGATGGCTGCTGCTGGTGGTAGGAATTATTGCACACCGTGCAATAAATCCTATCGCCTTATCAACCTACGCGAATGTACCAGCAAGTGCCCGCGATGTCATACTTCACCGCCTTGTGAGATTTATGAGGAAAGCGATGATTTTCTTAAAAGTCGGTGGGACTGTGAAGATTGCGTGCGCAGCTTCTACGGTGCAGCATGTTTTGCTAACCATCTGCAGCACCGCAAAATGAAAAAAATTACAACCGTCACGCGCGCGAAAACAATTTGCGAGACGATTCGGCAGTGCAAAATTTGTTGCAAATCGTCGACACGACAAAAAAACGCACGTATGCGGTGTGGGTTATTGTCAACTGTATCATTCGACGCATGACTACAATAACCCCTGCTATATACAAACGATAGCGCCGCGAAAATCGTATACGGTGGGTAAGCATCCGTCAACGCTTTTTATTTTTTACGATTTTGAGACTCGTCAAGATACGCCATATCCTAATGTCAAAGGGGATGACATTCACGAGCACATTGTCACGCTATGCGTTGCGCAGCAATTATGCGAAGAATGCTTGAAAAGCGTGGACGATGTAACCGTCGGTGTCTGTAACTGGTGCGGAATACGCAAACACAAATTTCGGCAATCACCAGTTGCTCAGCTCGTTGACTTGGCTGTGCGGACGAGCACTCAATTTTGTCAAATTGTATGCATTGCCCACAGTGCAAAAGCGTTTAATGCGCAGTTTATCCTACGTGATATGGTAGAGCGTTGTGCAGACAGGGGTACACCGAAACTCATTCTCAAAGGAAATTCAATAGTATCGATGCGCATAGGTTCTACTGTGTTCATTGATAGTATGAATTATTTCGCTATGCGACTTAGCGCGCTCTCAACAGCGTTTGGGTTTGACGAGCAGATGGGTAAAGGTCACTTCCCCCACTTCTTCAACATGCTCGATAACCAAGATTATCGCGGCGCTGTCCCTGCAGCACACTTTTATTCCTCGGATACAATGAGTACGAAAGGGCGTGAGGAATTCTACAAGTGGTATGAGGAAAGGGTCCAGTCGGGCAAAGTTTTCGATTTTCAAGAGGAAATTGAAAAATATTGCTCGCTAGACGTTGACATTCTGAGACGAGCATGCAGAGAATTTCGTGAAATTTTCCTTGCAACGGGAAAAGTTTGCCCTTTCACGGAGGCGTGCACGATCGCCTCAGCATGCTCAAAGGTCTACCGTCGTAATTTTCTACAGCCAAATACGATCGGTCTCATACCACCGGGGGGATACCAGCGCTCGAATCGTCACTCACAGCAAGCGGTCGAGTGGTTATTATGGACAGAGCGCGATCTTGGCCATGAAATCGTTCACGCTGGGCGTGCTCGGGAATATAGGTTACCGGAGTCGGGGGCACGTGTCGATGGTTTTGTGCAGATTGAGCAAGGACGGATCGTATTGCAATATCACGGCTGTTATTGGCACGGTTGCGCAAAATGCTTCCCCGACAATCGCGGAAAAGGTACGGTTAGGGAAACGTTTGAAGCGCGATACGAGCGGACAATAGCCGCTGATGAAAAAATTCGGGTGTATGGCTACGAACTCCGCGTAATGTGGGAGTGCGCTTTTATGAAAATGCGCAAAGATAACCCCGAAATTGACCGCTTTGTGCGCAATCATCCGAGGCGGTCAAGTGCAAATTTGAATCCCCGCGATGGTTTTTACGGTGGACGTACCGGAAATATCGTCACGGCTTACGATGTTGCGCCCGGCGAGAAAATATCGTATATCGATATATGCTCGCTGTATCCGTACATTTGTAAGACCGGACGATATCCCGTTGGTCACCCACGTATATACGTCGGCGAAGAGTGTGCAGATTTATTGAATGGATCATATGCCTCTTTAGGGATAACGATTAACGGTATGATCCACTGTAGCATTTTGCCACCTCGTGATCTTTTCCACCCCGTGCTACCCGTGCGAATGCACAATAAACTTCTCTTTCCCCTGTGCCGTACATGTACAGAGCAAATGGCTCAGCGTACGTGCACGCATGACGAGATTGAAGAACGCATTTTCACAGGTACATGGGTAACAGATGAGGTGCGAAAAGCGCTCGATATCGGTTATACCATAATCGCTGTCGATGAGATTTGGGCATATGAGGTCAGTCAATATGATCCTCAAACCAAAAGAGGTGGTCTTTTCGCCGAGTATGTTGACACGTTTTTAAAAATGAAACAAGAGTCAAGCGGTTGGCCATCGGAGTGTACCAACGATGAGACGCGTGAAAAGTATATCGCTGATTATTTAGAAATCGAGGGCATCAAGCTTAATCCTGACGTCATCGTAAAAAATCACGGCTTGCGATCCGTAATGAAATTAGTTTTAAATTCATTTTGGGGAAAATTCGGTCAGCGTGATAATCAGCCGCATACGGAAATAATCGCGGACCGGGAAAAAATGCTGTCATTGGTATGTGACAATGAAAAAGAGGTTACGCGACTATTGCCAGTAAACGAATACGTTATGTACGCTAGTTGGGTATCGACCGAGGACGCTATTGTACCCAACAGCCAAACGAGTGTTGTTGTTGCGGCTTTCACCATGGCACAAGCCAGGTTGAAGCTCTATAGCTACCTCGAGCGGTTAGATCGCCGAGTCTTGTACTACGATACAGACTCTGTGATTTATGTGAGCACAGGTGAGCCTGGTGAGTGGGTCCCTCCACAGGGTAGCTTCCTCGGCGATATGACGAACGAATTGGCAGAGTTCGGGCAAACGCGTATATCAATTCATTCGTTTCCGGGGGGCCAAAGTTTTACGGTTATACGGTGGTGACGAGCGATCCGCCAGACGTCGTTGTTAAAGAATGCTGCAAGGTCAAAGGGCTAAGCTTGAATTACGAAAATTAAAAAAAAAATAATTTTGCATCCATACGGGGATTAATCACTCAAGATTTACCCTGTGTGAATAAAGGGTCGATCGAGCTGAATTTCTCGGCAATTCAACGCACAGCGCTACATCATGTTGTAACGAAGCATGATGTGAAAAAGACTTGTAGCGTCGTTTGTCACAAGCGTCGGCACACCTCACACAAGATGTCCCTCCCCTATGGTTTTAAGGAATAGCGATATTTCGTGGTTACCGTTGTCGTCAGCCTAATCCCTTAAATATTTGATTGTAAATAATGTAAAAAAGTCATTGAGTCTATGTGTTTATGTATATATGTATTTATTTCTGATTGACCCGGTGCCTCGCAAAAAAACGAGCGTTGTATTTTTATGTGTTTTTCTTTACGCTAGTATGCTTTGTTTGTGTGTGTGTGTGTGTGTGTGAGCAGCAGTAGTTAATATAATTTTATTTATAAATAATAAAAGCCGCAACCGATATTTAAAATGGTTCAAGACACCGATAATAAATTCGTAAATGCCATTATTTTTCTTTTTGTATGTGTAAATATATGTATATATTTGTACTATACTTATCAGCATGCGTGCGTGTTTACGTGTGTGTGTGTGTGTGTATGTATATGTGCGTGGGCGTGCGGCCGATTGTAAATATTGACGGATTTTTTATGTAAAATAAAAAAACAATTCAACGTATTTAAAATATTTTTATTTACAACCAGTGCGTTTACATCCTTAGCTCTAAAAATAAAAGACCGGAATAGCGAGAATATTTTCATTAGCCTAGGCAAAAAGGAGGCGCGGCATCACCGTCGACAATGGAACAACAGGTAGGTATTTCCAATACCTCACTATTGAAATACAGCACCAGCGTTGCCTGAGTGGATAGAGCGAGAGAGAGAGAGAGTGGGAGAGAGAGAGAGAATGAACGAGTGAGCCTGGTTCTATCGAGGCGCCCACCTGAAATCGTAGAAACCTTCTCGACTCCATGTAATTTCACGAGCATGCGCAATCTGAGGGCTCTACACGCATGCGTATCAGTATAAGAGCTGATCGCGGGACTCGCGCTCGTGCATAAGCTGATAGAGCGAGCGTGAGTCTAGTTTCCGCGCCCGCCGCGTTCACGTCGCACGTAAGCTGATTGCGACGTGAATCCGTCGCGTCCCCCGCCGCCGCCGCCGCCTCCGCCGCCACGTGAAAAGCTTATCGTAGGGATGGGGAAAAATTCATTGAATCGCAGCTAGTCAGCGGGGAAAAAAATGGATGTGCGCTGGCAACATCCGTGGACATCGATAATTTGCGGTCCTACAGGCTGCGGTAAAACAGTTTTCGTGCGACGATTCTTGCGTAATTTACCGGCCATGGCTAACGTTGCATTCGACCGTATTGTGTTCTACTACGGCGACTCTCGATCCTGCCACCGCGGCGTTACAGGTAGATCCTCGACAGACGGCAGCAGCGCCGTTACCTCGATCAATACCTACGATCGATAGTAGCGAGAGTTGGAGCAGCGATGTTTGCCACGACGACGGTAGAGATGGCGCCACAATGCAGACAACGAGTGTGGAAAATGCAGCTAGCGTCAAATTTGCCCCGAAAATTGAATTTTGTGAAGGTCTACCACAGCCGGAGGATTACTCAAGTGATAATCATCTTAAAAAATTGCTTATTATCGATGATTTAATGAGAGAATCGTCAAATAATACGATAGTTGATCTTTTTACAAAGGGCAGCCATCATAAAAATATAAGCGTTATATTTATCACGCAAAATATTTTTCACCAAGGTCACGGACAACGGGATATATCTCTTAATGCAAATTACATTGTGATTTTTAAAAATCTCCGAGATCGAGCACAAATCCAGCATCTCGCGCGACAGGTTTACCCTGAAAATCCTAAATTTCTAGCAGAGGCATATCACGATGCAACCTCTCAGCCTCATGGTTATCTGCTGCTGGATCTGAAGCAATCTACACCGGATATGTGCCGTTGCAGAACAACGATATTCCCCGATGATGCACGAATGCGAAGTATATGTACCGAAAAATAGTCGGCGAAAATACTAGCGCACCGCGGGGTGGGCCTGAATGAAAAAATGTATTTAACGGTCTAGCTTTGATGCGCGGAGATCAGTAATGAACTCGAACGGGCGATGAAAACATCGGCATGGGGAAAACGAAAAAAAATAGCAAACCCGGCAGCACTTCGCCGTTCGTGAAAGGTAACGCAGCATTGCTTCACGCTTTAACCCTTTCGAACAAAGAAAACAAAAAGATTTATTGCGTACTGCTGATGAAACACTTGTGGAGTGTATCTGCGAGTGTTCTCTTAATGTTCGTCAGGGTGTGATTAAGCTTTCTCCGGGTGTGAAAAGTCGCCTAAAAAAGTATAAAAACGTCCTGCGACAGTTGGCATCGTGTTGCATAGGCGGACAAAAAGGCGCTGGGCGAGTAGGGTCAACAGTGAGACAAAAAAAATACAGCTGGAGAGCAAAAAAAAAGGTTATACTGCAGAAAGGTTGTGGAGCGTTTTTACCGTTATTATTGGCACCTATTATAGGGAGTTTAGTCAGTAGGCTGTTTGGCGGCGGTGGCGAGAAATAGGTAAAAATTATTTCAACGATAAACAAAAATGGAGTACGCGAAGAAAATGATCTTAGTACCATTTGAATCGGTGGAGCAGCCGCAGAATCAACAGCATCAGCAAGATATCGCTACGGCTGGCAACGAGCCGATGATTGGCGCTGGTGAGACGTTGAAAAATAATCGAGCAAAAACTGTACAGACACCTGGTGATCCGACGTCGCGTCTTGATGCTGAGCTCGCTAACATTTTGCGTTCAAATAAATACGATAACGACGGCGATAAATGGAAAGATTATCTACAGGTACTGCAGCGGTATTTATTTCTTGTCGGACCAAAAAATACTCCTCTCGAGCCCTCTACAGTCTCGGCGTTAGAGCCAATGCAGCAGTTGAGTAACGATATTATTGTGAGAAGTGTTCCATCGAAATATACACGCATAGCAACTTCGCTCGTGAATTACATACAACAATCTGAGGAGACGTCGCAGCGTATTAAATGGGATAAACAAGGCTGGGTGACGATTGACGGTGTTTTTATATAGGGTGCTAATATGATCGATCTCGTTAATGACGCTGTACGCTCGGGAAGACATTTAAAGCGAAAAGCCGAGCTCAATTTATGGAGATCCTTCGCGGTGCTGGTATACCGCATGAATTGATCGGTAATGAAAATTTGTGGATTTTGGCCCGATCAATACAGAGTGATAAACGCCCAAGACAGCCGGCCGATGAAAATTCAGTTCCTGCTAACCGTGTGGAAAACGGCGAAAATGACGACGAATTGAGTACATAAAACCCCAAACGTCGCCGTCCCAACAGCGGAAATCCTTACATCAATTGGTTAAGCATCTAGATACGAGGAGAGGTGAAAAATAATAGGGATGTCGTTTGAAAAAATTTATTACGACGCGTCGCATCCCGCAGGATACGCGGGAGCGCGACGTCTCATCATCGGTAGAAAAATATTACCTGTCTATGAGTGGCTCACACAGCAGGATGCTTACACCATTCACAAGCCTGTGCGGCGCTTGTTTCCACGCCTGCGCTACAACGTGTCCAACATTGACGACGTTTGGGAGGCTGACTTGGTGGATTTACGATCACTGAAGGAATACAACGATGGTGTTTGCCATCTGCTAATGGTCATTGACGTATTAAGCAAGTACGCGTGGGTGGAGCCCTTGCACGACAAAACCGTGCACGCGGTTACGATAGGTTTCAAGCGAATCTTGGCGCGTAGTGCACAGCGCGTTCCGGTATGCTTGCAGACCGATCGTGGAAAAGAATTTCTCGGGGGTGAGCTTCAAAAATATTTAAAAGAAAATAATATAATTTTCCGGGTCGCGCGCAATCCCGACATGAAGGCCACCATTGTTGAACGGTTCAACAGAACGCCGAAAGAGCGTATGTGGAGATACTTTACGCATCGCAACACGCGACGTTATATCGATATATTGCAAGAGCTTGTTTATGCGTATAATCATGCTCAACACGCATCGATAAAAATGGAGCCCTCAGCCGTAACGTTATACAATGCAGATATTGCGGCGAAAAATATGAAGAGTGCTTCCTTGAAACAGCGTGAAAGAAGACGCTGTAACGCGTATAAATATAACCGTGACGATTACGTACGAATTAGTAGAACGAAAGGCACGTTCGAGAAAGGATATGAGAAAAACTGGAGTGAGGAAATCTTTCGTGTGAATAAAGTTCTCAAGCGTCAAGGATTATACGTTTATGAGCTCTGTGATCTCGAAGAAGAATCAATCGAGGGGTTTTTTTATCCCGAGGAAATCACCATTGTGAATAAAAATCGTATGAGCGAGCAAGAGGAGTATAAAATTGACACTGTCCTACGCACTAAAGGACACGGCTCGAAAAAACAGCTGTTTGTCAGTTGGATTGGATATCCAGCGAAATTTAATTGCTGGATACCAGCTTCTAACGCGCGAAATTTGACTTGACGGCGCTACGCTGCGCGAGAGTACGTAAGAGAGAGAATCAAAATGCAGTATGATGGCGATTTTTCCCTTGTGTTGCCGAGTAACAGTAGCATGTCATATTTCCCAAATAACACGACAACGTGTTTTACAACACAATTACCCCGCGAAATATCTCTAAATGGTCAATGGGCCGTGGCCTTATCGGAAATTCACATACCATCCACGATTGTTCATCTGCAAAAAGATGATACGAAAATAAAGTGGGGGACATACGAAGGTATCGAATATATTCACGATACAATACCATTCGGGCTATATAAAACGCACGAGGAACTTATGACGGCCATAAACAATATAAAGCGTTTCAAAGAAGAAGGATTACAGCTTGTTCATTCTAAAAATGCTAATGGGTACATAGGGATTGCTTCTGAAGATCGACAACATCAATATCCCAATGTGACTAGAAGTATTTTGAAACTACCGCACAAAATACATCGAATATTTGGATTCGACCACGGAACCGACGACTGGCCTTCGCCGACCGGGCTTTATCTACATGTCGTGCGAGGTAAAACCCGTGATGCTGTAATGCTTGCGTGTATAAATCGCGCATTGCCTGATCAGCTCTATGTATATACCAATATTTGTGTACCGTATACGGTAGGCGACACACAGGCGGCTCTCTTGAGAATACTCAACATGGATACTTCGCAATATTCGTATGGAACGACAAAAGTGAAACATTTTTCACCGCCAAATTATCTACCATTGTTGAACAATACATTTCGCACAATAGAGATTGATATAAGAGATCATCTAGGAGAGCCAATCACATTCGAGTACGGGACGTTGACGTTGGCACTTCATTTCAAACGTCTGTGCTAGACAAAAAATGACGGTTCATTATACAGCGTATTACGAGAATCAGATCGGTGGTGGAGGCAGAATAAATAACGTATATGTTGGTTCACCATACCAGCGCAGTCACGGAATCGGCAGTTTTCTCGGTGGACTCTTTAGAAGCGTATTACCCTTGCTGACGCGCGGCGCTAAAGCTATCGGAAAAGAGGCGCTGCGTACCGGTATGCATGTTATCGAGGATGTGAGCGGTAACCACATACCGTTTAAGGAATCACTTCGACGCCGTGTTGCCGAATCAGGCGGAAATTTACAACGAAAAGCCAATGAGAAAATCGAACTTCTCATGAACGGCTCGGGGTATAATAGCACTGTCGCCTCGAGAATGCTCCATTCGCTGACGGGCCGCGCGCCGATACGCACCAGAGGTCGACGAGGAGTGAGTGCACGCTCAACTGCCACGAAAAAAAGGGAATTCAGACGAAAAAGAAGAAGACGACGACAAGGACAAAAAAGAAGAAGAAACCTGTGCGAAAAGGGAGGGTTTCGAAAAAGAAGAAAAGTACAGCGCCGGGACGGAGAAGAGCAAACCTTGCTGATATTTTTGGCCCTGCTTAATTATGTCTTTCTTACATTCACAATCGTGCGAGTGTATGAAGTCTGAACTGGACTTATTCACCATCCCACCAACCCAAACAGCAATAGAATCATCATAATGGATACACTACAGCCCTGTTTCATCGTTGACCGACGATGGTCCGCTCGAATTCGTCATACCAGGCCACGGCGAGGAATACTTGGATCTCGCACACACCATGATCAACTTAAGTGTGAAAATCGTGTCTACTGATGGGGTCGATTACAAAGCCAGGCCAGTTAATAATTTTCTGCATAGTCTCTTCAATCAGGTGAATGTGTTTTTTAATCAAAAACTCGTTGCACCGCCGAATAACGCCTATCCATATAGAGCATACATCGAATCCTTGTTAAATTATGGACAAGCCGCGAAGACGTCTCATCTAACAACATCATTGTGGTATGCCGATGAATCTGGCGGTTTTGATGTACTCCCCGCTTCACCAGGTCTGGCAACCAATACAGGCCTCACGAGTCGTGCAAAATTTTCCGAAGGTGGCAAGACTGTAGATATGCTTGGTCACTTACACTGCGATGTTTTCAATCAAGATAAGTTTTTGCTCAACGGCGTCGAAGTGCGTCTACGTATGGTGCGCTCGAAGGATGCTTTTTGTCTCATGGAAACACCGGTCGCAAATGTCTCGCACAAAGTGCAAATTACAAAGGCGACACCAATGGTTCGTCGGACCAAAATAAATCCAGGGGTACTTATCGCCCACGCTAAAACGCTTGCGAAGACGACAGCAAAATATCCCATCACCCGTGTTGAAGTTAAAGTGTTCACTATGCATAGCGGTATCATGGGCGATACGTTGGACAACGTGGTACTTGGTCAACTGCCGAAACGAATTATCGTGGGATTTGTGAACAACAAAGCATTCAACGGTGATAAAACATTGAACCCGTTTAATTTTAATCATCATTCGATTAATCATCTCTCTTCGTATGTGGATGGCCACCAGATACCAAGCAAGCCGCTACAACCGGAGTTTGAAGGAAATGAAAAGTGGGTTCAGAGCTATCATACACTCTTCTCCGGTACGGGTATTCACTTTCAAAACGATGGAATGGATATGTCGCGCGATTCTTACGCAAAAGGCTACTGTCTTTTTGCCTTTGATTTAACACCCGATTTATCGGCCAATTGTTTTACTCACTGGAATCTGGTGAAACACGGTAGCGTGAGAATCGAAGTGCGCTTCGCAAAAGCATTGGCCGCCACAATAAATTGCGTTGTTTATGCTGAATATGACAATGTAATTGAAATCGACTCATCTCGCCAGGTTATAACGGACTTTAGCGCATGAGCAGCGTTTAATTCCACCTCTCTCTTGATCCTTTCCCCACCACTGGCCATTCGGACGAAATTCCATGAGATGTATAAAAATGAGCGCTCTTACCCTCGAAGACTACAGTAATTTTTTGAACCTCTTTCGCCATGGACGTGATCGTTGATATTCAAGTACTGTACGGAAAACACGGCGAATTTTTACCAAAAGAGGTGGCGGTTACCACTCTTCAAGAGGAATGTTTTGGTCATTGGATCGTCGAACCACCGTGTGAATTTGGTGAATTGCTAAAACAAGTGCGCTCTAGTAACAACCATTTACCATGCTTCAATCACGGACTCGAATGGGTAGACGGGGACACAACGATGGAAAAAGTGTACAAAAATTTGCGCGGAATGTGCCGTTTTGGTTTACGTGTATATACACGCGGTCAACAAAAAGCACAAATACTACGCGATATTCTTGGTCGAGAAATTTTTAATCTCGAAGATTACGAGGGGCCCAGCTTCAAGAAGATGCCTAAGAGTGAAATATTTTGTATTCAGCATGGAATTTGTAAGGATAATGAATCGACAAGGTGTGCATTGAACAATGTTTGGCGCATAAAAAACTGGCTTCGGTTTGGAGTATTGGATTTTCGGAGCCCGGTCTATACGGGACCAGCTGCACAAGTGGTAATCCAAAAGGACGAATCAACTAAGGTGGAGCCACCAACGAAACCAACGAGGACAGACCTCAATAATAAAGACAACAAAAAAGGTATAGCCAAAGAGCGTATATATGACGATGTCGCGAGTGAATCGGTTAGTCTCAGATGGTTCGACACGCGTAGACGACGAGCTGGTCGGGCTTTTCCGCTCTAAACTTGAGATATCGTCTAAACTATCACAGGCGCAACCTCCAACGCCCCCACCACGAAAGAATCGCCAGCGTGATCGCCCGCACTCCGAGTACACTGCCAGTTACGGGCATCACTTTAACCCTCTACAAACCGGGGATGAACAGCCTGCAGGTGTGAGGCGCATTGCGATACGTCCAGGCGCAGACGAAAGACGTTTTTGCCGCAGATCGAATACCGAGTCGCTGGTCTAGACCTGCAGCTATTGTAGCCAATACGGACGATCATACGAAAGCCGGGACGCATTGGGTTGCGCTACACGTAGGCAGCGATAGCCACGGTGTCTTTTTCGACAGTTATGGAAATCCCCCACTTATCCCCCAACACCATAACAGGCTGCGTAGAAATTCCAATACCTATGAGTGGAACACTAGAGAATTGCAGTCACTCAAGTCTAGGGTTTGCGGTGAATATTGTATTATGTTTCTTAATCATAAGTCTCGTGGCCGTACTCTCGCTTCTTTTTGTCGGAAATTCTCAGAGAATAGGGTTCGAAACGATAAAATGGTCGCAAGCTATTATAAGAGATTGAAAAATTCTAGACGTAAGAATAAAAATGTAAAACATCTTCGCTATAATAACAAAAATTACCATATAAAAGGAGGTGGATTCGGCGTCTCCTCACAATGTATACAATCATGTACATCACGCGTTGACTGCTATTTGTAATAAATAAGAAATTTTATGTAAAATTTTTTATTTTTCTCCCTCTCCACAGTATCACTCCTTTTCTTAGATATATAAAACCGTGAAACGCACGAAGCGAATTAGTCTGTAACAGAATTTTGAAGCTTTCACATCGTTTTTCTCTTACTTGAAAATGAACGGTCTCGACAAGACATTTTTCTTCGGCGCTGTGAAGGCCGCTCACGAGCTCACTAGTGCCGAGTTGGAATATATTCCAAAGGTCCTATTGCTCACACACTGGGGAAAGGACATCGCAAAACTATGGCACAAGCTACCGCACCATATAAGGGCAGAAGCGGAGGTTGCCGAGCATATGCCGTGTTGGCAACATTATTACCTCCCGACAATGAGACATCATATTGACGGACCTCCACCTCAAATAAGACACTGTCATAAGTGTCTAAGTGAGAAAACGCCGGGAAAAACGCTTCAAATTAATTGCATTCAAACAATTAATTAAATAAACAACGTGTCGTAGTTATAAGATCGTTATTATTTTATAACTATGAATAAACGAGCATAAAAATTACATTGCTTTGTGTTGCTAATTTTAAAACCTTTACGCCCGTCGAATTCGTTTAGAAGATAAGTTACCGACACCCGGTATTTACCGACAGACAGTATTTACTAACCGACGTCGAGGAGGAGAACTGTTTTATCGACCGTAAGATATACAGGCCGCTCTAGTCACGTCGATGCTGACACACGTGGTCGCTCGGGAAATTCTGAGGGGGAGGCGACCAGTACGGAAACCAATCACCGCTCGGGAAATTTTAAGGGGGCGGGGTGACCAGTATAGGGACTAATCAGCGCTCGGGAAATTTCCAGATAGTGGGGGTAGGGGGCATGGCTAAGGGGTGGGGGGCCAATCACAGACGACCATGAAGCCCAAAGTGGTGGGGGTGGGAACAGGGAGGGAGGGGGGCGGGGCCAGAAGGAGAGGGGTGGGGGAAGGACCCGGTCTCCCTATCGTGGTACTTTACTACTGACAAACAATAGGATATAAAAAAGGAACAATAATTTAACAAATGCGCAATACAATAACTATAAGGAAAACTAAGAGAACTTTATCCATCATCAATAATCACGTAAAAAAATATTTATAATACTAGAATTACTACTGTTCATAAGAAAGTAATATTATATACCGAATAAGAATATAAGAAGCGTATGGCATAAGCGTGTACATGTATAGGGGTAGACGTGCTACGATACAGCTACACGTGCCGCGACACAGCCACACGCATCGGGCCCACTCAGTGATCTACGCTAGCACCCTCCCTATGACCCTAAATCTCAAAGGTAGCTCACGAAATAGAGAAAAATAGATGTCATTAAGAAACTCATCTTCTCTCTCTCGCTCACTTAATCCCCATTCCGATCGAACGGGTTAAGCCTGGATGACTGAGTATATAAACCCTGGAAAAAAGGCCCTTCGTGAGACTTCTTAGACTTTTTCCGACGAGGAAACTACGAGACTCATCGTCCTCGCCGAATTAATTCTTGGGTTGAACTTGTGAAATTCTTCGATAATGACGTTCTTGATTTTGCATTTTTCCAAATAAATTCGTTCTGGACTTGGAATTTTCACTCGATTTTTCGAAGGAAGCTGGTTTCTTTCGGTTTGAAATCTCAATTTATTAGTTCTGAATCGAATTAAATTTGCTTTTATTTTATTGTCGAAATCGCGAATTAGCCTTCGAATGTCGGAAAAGACTTTGGATCTCGTTTTATTCTATTTCGTTTTTCTTTGTCTAGTTATTATTTTCTGTTTGTTTATTTTATTGTTTATTTTACTTTGACCTCCGCAATTCACGAACTATTGGAGAACGTCCAAATCGTGGTCATTGTCAAATAAACCGTGAAATTTAAGATTAATCTTTTTGTGTGTAAACCATTTTTTTCGATAATTTAAAATAAATTTGGGTCTCGAAAATTGAATTCTGTGCACCGATATTCTTCTTTGACTCCACCACCAACCCGCTACGCCTTTGATCAACCGCCGACGCCGACGGCGCCGACCCCTCTCGGTTCTCCGTTCGAGTCGCCGCTGCGTCTACCGATGTTATCACCCTTTCCAACCGGAGGACATCTCACCATGTAAGTGAAGTTTGTTTAATAAATAATTTACTTTTTTTCTCGAAGTTAAAGAATAAGTAGCGAGATTTAATCACAGTGAATTTCATCGATTTGTACGGAATCAATTAATTGAATTAACCCGATTTGTGGTTTATTGAAGAAAACCAATTTTATTGAAGTGAATCTCAAATTTCCGACTGCCTTTACCACCTTGCCGACCCAATTCTTTTAAAGATCAATTTATATACAATCTTTTAAGTTAATAAAATCAGAAAAAATAAATCTTAGCAGTCCCTTTAAATTTTTTCACACTATTACTGCAACTCAATCATTTAATATACCTCATTAAGCATTTCACCTGCATTCGAATCAGTGTAAAACGTGGGCAATGAAAGCAAAGAAAATTTAACGAACAATTGATAAAAATCCCGAGGTATTCGCAAACAATGATTCCAAGCCCATTTCCCAAGTAATTTTCCGAAAGGTTAGACTCAAAAACAGGGGCAGATGTATTCAAGATTGATTCCAGGAGTAGTACTTGAAGTTCATCTCCACGACTAGAGAGTCTCAATCAAATTCAGCACATCTCACGTCAAAAATTATTAATAGTTCACAAAACTCCCATTTTTGACGTAAAAAAATTTGGGGGCTCGTCCGGGATCTTTTGGAATCATTGTCAATTTTCTTTTATCAGTATAGTGAAAACAAAAATTTTAAGTATTTTTCTTTATTTCAAAATGTCATTGAAAGAATTTTGGGAAGAATTATTTGATATTTGTAAAGAAATTTCCCCTCTTGAACCCATATATCCGTACGAATATTCTTATATAGACTCAAAATATCAGCTAGGAAAAAAACAAAGACTCTACTCGTGAAGGGAGTAACCAATAAAAAAGATCGGGGTGTGTGCAATCACATGCCGTGGAAGTGAATACTGGTATGCAATTCGCTGACGTGACAAATTATTTCTGCCGATGAATTAAGTGAGAGAGGAAGAAGCCTAACACCAAAACTAACGACTGAAAAAAAGTGTCTCCTCAAAAGCGCAAAAACGACAAACCGTTAGCTAATAGCGCGTCAGCGAAAAAAATTAAAAATAATCCCGCTGGGGTGGTAGAAGACATCCAAAAACATTATCGAATGATAGATTTCGTTCTTGTTTTTTCGACTATTGCTACTGTAGTCGAATGTGTGAAGTGTGATGGAAAAGTTACATTCCAAACATGCAAAAAAGAAAATCTTGGTTTCAAGATCAAGGTTGCATGTGAAAAGTGTAAACAGCCTCACTACATTCCATCAAGTGAAAGAATAGACAGTGGTGTATACGATGTCGATTATCGATTTGCTTTCGTAATGCGAGTGTTAGGCTTAGGTTTAGCCGGATGCAATAAGTTCTGCGGACTAATGGATTTGGCGAGTGCTTTCTTATCGAAACCAGCCTATAATTTATATATGAAAAAACATTGTGAAGCGATACAAAATGTGGCCAAGAAGTTCTTCGCATCGGCTGCACAAGAAGAGAAAAAAGCAATGTCTGAAGCAAATAATGTAGAAGAAACATCAGAATTGACTGTATCAGGCGTCGGCACTTGGAAAAAAAGAGGATTCTCTTCGTTATTTGGCGTTGCTTCTCTAATTGGATATTCTACTGGAAAGGTACTTGACATTTTTGTAAAAAGCAGTTACTGCCACGGTTGTAAGACTTGGAAAAACAAATTGGATTCTGCCGAATACGAAGCGTGGTACAAAGAGCATGTGGATAGCGGTGCTTGCAAAGCCAACCATGAGGGACCCTCTGAAAACATGGATGTATCAGCAATTATAGAAATGTTCGAACGATCGGTGGAAAATCTTGGGGTGAAATATCGTAACTACATCGGAGACGGTGACTCAAAGACGTACAGCGGCGTTGTCAATGCAAAACCTTATGGTGAAGATTTTGTGATAAACAAAAAAGAATGCATAGGGCATGTCCAAAAGAGAATGGGAACACGTCTGCGTGGACTAGTAAAAACAAGCGTAGTTGACACAAAAACCAAGGCCGAAAAGATCGTAAAAAGAAAAAGCCTTTCTGGCAAAGGAAAGCTCACTGCTAAAATGATTGAAAAATTGACTGTTTACTATGGACTAGCTATTCGACGTAATTATGATTCAGTTGAGAAGATGAAAAATGCCATATGGGCAACTTATCATCACTACAGTTCAACTGACGAGAACCCACAGCACGAGAAATGCCCAAGCGCCGAAGACTCCTGGTGCGAATGGCAGCAAGCTATAGCTGCAGATGCTCTAGAATCGTTCAAACACAGCCCTTCCTACTGACGTTCTGGAAGCCATTGAGCCCATTTATAGTGACTTGAGCAACGACGCACTTTTGCAGCGATGTCTTGGAGGTTTCATGCAAAATAATAATCAGAGTCTCAATCAACTTATTTGGAAAATCTCTCCAAAGTCAGTCAGTGGCACCTTTACAATTGTGGAAATTGCAGCTTATGTAGCTGCATGTACTTACAATGAAGGTTCTTTCGCTTTTTTGGCTTTTATGGAAGAGATGCAAATCAGTACAGGGCCAAGTTCTCACGAATGGGCCCGACAAGTTGACGATTTGCGAATTAGTAGAGCAGAGGAGCAAGCGGCGCACGACAGTAAAGAAGAAAGAGTTTTGCGTAGACAAACGCAAAAAGATGCTCTCGATCATCTTGATGGAAGCTTTTTGCTCTACGGACCTCGCATCGACGACTTTGATTAAGTATAAGAAAATTATCGAGTTTTATTTTGAATTTCTAAAAATTCAAAGACAATTGAAAAATCTGAAATAATTCATACGTATTCAGAAAAATGAACGAATCACGAAAAAAAATTGGGTTGCGGGGAAATTTGTTGACTAATTTTTTTTTCATCATTTTGTTAATAACATTTTGGAATTATTATTATGCAAAATTAATCTTTTGAGTACCTTTAATATGCATGAATTTTCTCAGATTTTTATGCAATCGAGAAGTGTTCTCAAACTTATGTGCAATGAGCGCTAAGCAACCAAACTCTTCTGCGTTTTTCAAACCGTTTTTCTGAGACTTTTCATATTTGAAGTCCGTGTGCGCGATAACTCAAAATCTACTGGACCAATCGCTTTGAAATTTTGCACAGTACTTCTTCACATAATTCACCAGGTATTTTCGAGAGCTTTTTTGTTTTTTTTAAATAATTATCAATTTTTCAACAACAAATTAGCCGATTTTTTTAGCGAAAATCGGGTTTTTGACTCCCAAGTGCTACGAAAAATCGAAAAATCGAAAAAAAACCTCCCGTCATTACCTCGAGAAACATCTCCTTTAACAAATGCATTTTGATTTTTTTGTTTCAGATGATTCTGTTGCGAGTTATGGTGCATACCGCAAACCAACTTTTTTCGAGGACTGAATACCATTTCTAGACATCTTATTAATCAGAAAAAATAACTCAATAACTACAGACTGGTACAGAAAACCTACTTGGTCAGGTCGATTCATAAACTTTTTCTCTCATCACCCTCTTAATAAAAAAAAAAGGAATTATAATGACGTCGGTGGATAGAGCAATAAAACTATCGGATATTTCCTTCCATCAAAAAAACATTGAACTAATCAAAAACACAATGACACAAAACTGCTATCCAATTTCCTTCACAGAAAAGATAATAAGACAAAGACTGACAATAATTAATGCACAATCAAATACGAGCAACACATTCGACTCCTCTAGATTGATTAATTTTCCATATACTGAAAATATTCACCACCAACTAATCCGCCTCTTTCGACAATTCAATATAACATTAGTTACCAACAACCAACACAATATTCACTCTATCATCGGTTCCACCAAAGACAAAATAGACAAAATGAACAAATCAAACGTCGTTTACCAAATCGATTGTAACGATTGTGATGCATTGTACATAGGACAAACAAAACGATATCTAAAAACAAGAATCAATTAACCCAAAAATAGTCTAAAATACACTAACACACAGAATACAGCGTTAGCTAAACACGGAATTGAATAAAAACACAATTTTAAATTCGACGATGTAAAAATTTTAAATAATGAACAATGGCTAAAAAAGCGATTAATTCTTGAAATGATACAGATAAAAGCACACTCCAAAGCGATCAATTTCAGAACCGACATTGACAAGCTAAGCAACATATAAAATTCAATAATTTAGCAAAACTCTGAATAATAACTGAAAAACTTTAAATTAACAACCATCAGTTTAAAACTCATCACGAAACCAACAGTTACAAATTTAAAACCGGTTTAAAACCGACACCATGACAAAACCGGTACACGAAAATAATTAACGGCAACTTCCCCAACCGTAAAAATCATCCCCCACTATGCAATACTCAATCGCATCACCCCAACAACATAAATAGCTCCTCTCTCATTCTCAATACTCAGTCGCTACTTAGCTCTCGAAACATCTTGACCGTTTAATTACATTATGTAATGAACATTGTTAAATTTGATCAGAGATGAATCTTGGAAAATATCAAATATGAAAATCATAGGTAAATAACACGTACACATTGTCTCACAAAAATCATTAACGAAACATTAAAATATCAAAACCCTCTCTCTCGCAGACATCAAGGATCACAAAAAAACGACCCGTCTTGATACAATAAATTCATAATGTATATTGTCCAAGATTCATCAAATAATCGAAAATTGCCCATACAATTCAGGTCAGTCATGACACAACACTCAAGTTCATAATGTAAAACATATCAAGCTATTATACAAAATAAGACAAAAAACGAATGTATTTTTAGAAATAATAAATCTGAAGAGGATCCGAATAAGGATCGAAACGAAAAAAAAAACGAATGGCAGTCGATTCCTTCCTTTAACATTTCTCTACACGGCGGCATATCCAAACCAACAATTATCAATATGTTCAAATTTGAGGCTTAAAATGTCAATGGCAAATTTTTGGAGAGAATTGTAAATCACTGACGAACTTCCCCTCCTAGAAACTCAACTGTCTTATAAACTCACCTTTATAGATTATTCACTAAGTAAATTACTCTGTAAACTGTCGAAGCAACCATCTTGACCCTCGTTACCAATATTATAAAACTCAAGAAGGGGTCCAACAATTAGAAGCGATAGCGACATCCGATTCCCCCACAGAAACGTTACTCAAAAGAAAAAGAGGAAATCGAGGTGAAAAGAGAGCCCAAGGAACAAAAATCTAAAATCGCTGCTACCAGTTGTAAATACTCAAAAAATAAAGTTGAAATCAGAAATCCACAAGAATTAAATAAAAAAATAAAAACTTCAAATTACCAGGGGTCCACGCATACACGCGAAGGAATTCAGAGCCCAAATTCTAGGGAAATTTCAACCGCAATAAGGCCATTTCCCGCACCAAACACGCCTCTTATATTTCCAACAAACTATTTCAGTAGTCCTCTAGCCAGACCCCCTCTCCTCCCTCTACCTTATCCCATTATCGGTTATCAAATACAAATATTCGGGACAATAATTTTACCAAGTTTTCGTCCGAATTGATAAGGATTTAATTAATTTTAAGACGAGGAAAACATTACAATCGTTATTAGTAGATGTTTGACAGGTTTTATCTTGGAATTTAACAAATGCCGTTAACAAGATTAGAGACAACAGTCGCGAATTCAGTGTTTAATAATTATCCAGAAGAGAGAAAAAGGAAAATAGTAGGAGACCCAATTGAAATTCCCAGTAAAAAACGTGAGACGTCTAGAAACGATAATAACACAGTCGACTAAACGGGAAGAACTTCACCTGAAGGATTATCGAAATCCCTTTCCGGACTTAATATACAAGACCCTCTAGATTCAACCTCGTTGTCTTCCCAAAAATCAAATTCACAAAGGTCAATAAGCAGCAGCGAATCCTCACTCGATAAAATTTACATCTCAGAAGAATCTCACGAACTATCACAGAATCAACAAGAATCATTGGAAACTGAAATTCACAAAACTTCTTGTGGACTAGCAAAAGACGATTTTGACAATATCGACCTCTATTCCGAGGATGTCATTAATGAAATTAGAGAATTAGAGAAATTTAATACTCGCGCTCTGGCAAATTTGGAAATTAATGAAAATAATTGTCGCGACCTCCTGCTTAACGTAAATACAGTAATCACTAATTCGAGAGAGGAAACGTCCGAATTACCAGTGATATTAACTGAAACGCGTTGTGGAAGAGCGAGAAATTTACTAAGTGCGTGTGACGAGATTATTGCCGAACCTAGTGAATCAGAAAATTCCCCCGTTAAAAATTCAGGGAAACTTGGAACACCCTTAAGGTCTAAGCAGTGTCTAACTTCGATTCTGAAAACCCCGCGATTCAGCGATATTTCCACTGCAACAAGACACTGGAAAACTCCTGATACACTTTTTAATCAATCACTCACCTTTTATTCCTGTAGAGACAAAAAAACACGAGCACCTCGTAAGCCGTGGAATCTCCTCGAATCTTTCGCGAGGAAGGAAAAAGTCAACCCAGTAGAAACTCTCGAGAAACAAAAAACGCCTGTACGACCTTTGCACAAAAATATCACAAGTAGGAAAATAACAGAATCAACCCCTTTAATAAAAAAAATTGTCTGAATTATATAAC
>OX333073.1:32072759-32099747 GCA_946863875.1 Alloplasta piceator | reverse complement strand
CATAAAATATGCTTCGGTACGCGATGCAACAATAATATTAATATCGAATGCACTGCATTCTTATGATTGCTGTATTGTGTGTGAATTTATTACTGAAAACGGGGTAGAGGTGTGTGAATATAGGGACCGTCTTTTACAGTCAGAGACGAAATAAACAAAAAGTTAACAATGAAAAAAGAAACGGAGAAACTCCGGGCACCTGTAACCTTTTATACGGTAAGTAGCTAGAAATTCGGCTCGCTTTTCACACCCGCAATCTTTCAAATGCTAATAACCCAACAGCCAACCTAGGGCATTTGTAGCAAGTGAAACGCTGCATCTAGAGTATATGCATATGTATATATATTTAAAGGGCCATCTCGGATACGGTGCTTCAGGTACGTAGAAAACGTAATGTAAGGGTGTGAGTTGCGGTCAAGGTGTTGCGTGGGATTGCGTCAACTATTTGGGAATATGCTTCAGTAGCGCATGCAGAAAAATCGGCGGGGAGGGGGTGGGGGGAAAAGTATAAATGAGAAGATCCTCGAAATTTTCCGACTATACCTTAAAAGCGTTTGAGTGAAGAGTTTCACTTGGTCTTTTTCGGAAAATTTTCACTGTTTCACCCGTAACGTGTAAGAAATTGTGCAATTTTTCGCGTCATATAACGTGAAGTGAAACAATTTTATTTGCTTTTTGTGATTCATCGCTAGTGAAACGCGTGTAGTAAAAATGGCTCCACAAAAAGTGAATACCAGCGAAGTGAGCCGCCGTGAAAGTTTACGTGCGGTCACGATAGCGCTAGCTAATATGCTGCGTCAACGTAGTGGATATGTAGCCCGACGGTGCACCCGCGAGTGGCGAAATACTGTCGCGAGGTTGAGTTTCGCGGGGCTAGCGCGCGAGCTGAGTCTCATTCTACGTCATTTAAGTCTGCGTGTGATTGGCCGCGCTCATGATCGTGGCGTATTCCGCAAATCCCGCGATGCCGTTCTTCTCGCGGGAACCGCAATAATTAATAGAGGCGGCCAAGAGTGTCCGGGGTGCCGCGGCCTGTATGAGGAATGGCAAAACAAGAATGGTATGTATAATTTAAGTTTAAATATACATAAACGCTAACACACACACACACACACACACGCACACATATATACACACACGCATATTTTAACACAGTTTAAAATGGGAAAATTTTTGCATTTTGCAGCATTGAGACGGCTACTCGAAGAGAGCAGCGACGACGATGATAACGTCTACGGCAACGAAGAAGAGAGAATGTCCGAAGACGACGATGACGATAGCGCCGAGAAAATGGACCAGGACGATGATGACAGCGTGTCGTGTAGCACGTTGTCGACAGCGAGCGAAATAGCACGGCACAACGCTACATTCGCCCATTTATATTATGGTGAGTTTAAGAAAGATTGTTTTATAATACATATGTGTGTGTGTGTGTGTGCACCTGAAAATTGGTACGGTCTGTATACGTATATATATATATATATATTTACAGACGCGCAACAGCACCCGGGAAGCTCGCAATACCCCTCCACCTCGGGCATCTGTACGTCCCCCGACTTAACCCTCGATGACAGCGATGACGACTACTGTACATCCCCCGACTGTACATCTCCCGACGATGACAACGACGATGACGAAACGACCGATGCTTATCTCGGTATCAGAAACTCCCCGTCATCTCCCAATCCACCCAACTATGACGATTCTCCCGCATCACCCGATCCTGAACCAGTGAGACATCACGACTCACCAGCATCTCCGGATCCTGAACCAGTGGGTCACTACGACGCACCGGCATCTCCTGATCCTGAACCAGTGGGTCACTACGACGCACCGGCATCTCCCGATCCTGCGCCTATTGCCGACAACCCGCCGGCCTCCCCTGCTTTATCCGATGCCGAGACAGTACGTAACGACGAAGAATACGCTGGTCAAGTAAGGGTACATCTTGCTGACCAGCGTCCAATTGTTATTTATCAGCGCCGTGCGTTTTATGTACCGGTCACCTTCTGGGAGAATTTTCTCACCAGTGAGGAAGAGCGGACATATCATGCAATGTTTGGCGCGGGATTTTTTGACGCAGTCGGAAATTTTTTATTACGGCACTGACAATGACCACTTAGACACGAGAGACGAACCCATAGACTGGTTACGAAGAGGGTCAAGAAGTGGGACTGCAGAAGATTAAATATCTCCTGTTTGTACAGAAGCCCTAGGTGCCATAGAGGGGGGTAGCCCCTCGTCGTCTTCATAGGAGCTACCACCATCGTCGTCATCATCATCAGGATCGGCCACGCTGTCATCATCGTTATCATCGTCATTATCTTCGTCATCATCATCGTTATCATCGTCATCGTCATCGTCATCGTCATCGTCATCGTCATCGTCATCGTCATCGTCATCGTCATCGTCATCGTCATCGTCATCGTCATCGTCATCGTCATCGTCATCGTCATCGTCATCGTCATCGTCATCGTCATCGTCATCGTCATCGTCATCGTCATCGTCATCGTCATCGTCATCGTCATCGTCATCGTCATCGTCATCGTCATCGTCATCGTCATCGTCATCGTCATCGTCATCGTCATCGTCATCGTCATCGTCATCGTCATCGTCATCGTCATCGTCATCGTCATCGTCATCGTCATCGTCATCGTCATCGTCATCGTCATCGTCATCGTCATCGTCATCGTCATCGTCATCGTCATCGTCATCGTCATCGTCATCGTCATCGTCATCGTCATCGTCATCGTCATCGTCATCGTCATCGTCATCGTCATCGTCATCGTCATCGTCATCGTCATCGTCATCGTCATCGTCATCGTCATCGTCATCGTCATCGTCATCGTCATCGTCATCGTCATCGTCATCGTCATCGTCATCGTCATCGTCATCGTCATCGCCATCGTCATCGTCATCGTCATCGTCATCGTCATCGTCATCGTCATCGTCATCGTCATCGTCATCGTCATCGTCATCGTCATCGTCATCGTCATCGTCATCGTCATCGTCATCGTCATCGTCATCGTCATCGTCATCGTCATCGTCATCGTCATCGTCATCGTCATCGTCATCGTCATCGTCATCGTCATCGTCATCGTCATCGTCATCGTCATCGTCATCGTCATCGTCATCGTCATCGTCATCGTCATCGTCATCGTCATCGTCATCGTCATCGTCATCGTCATCGTCATCGTCATCGTCATCGTCATCGTCATCGTCATCGTCATCGTCATCGTCATCGTCATCGTCATCGTCATCGTCATCGTCATCGTCATCGTCATCGTCATCGTCATCGTCATCGTCATCGTCATCGTCATCGTCATCGTCATCGTCATCGTCATCGTCATCGTCATCGTCATCGTCATCGTCATCGTCATCGTCATCGTCATCGTCATCGTCATCGTCATCGTCATCGTCATCGTCATCGTCATCGTCATCGTCATCGTCATCGTCATCGTCATCGTCATCGTCATCGTCATCGTCATCGTCATCGTCATCGTCATCGTCATCGTCATCGTCATCGTCATCGTCATCGTCATCGTCATCGTCATCGTCATCGTCATCGTCATCGTCATCGTCATCGTCATCGTCATCGTCATCGTCATCGTCATCGTCATCGTCATCGTCATCGTCATCGTCATCGTCATCGTCATCGTCATCGTCATCGTCATCGTCATCGTCATCGTCATCGTCATCGTCATCGTCATCGTCATCGTCATCGTCATCGTCATCGTCATCGTCATCGTCATCGTCATCGTCATCGTCATCGTCATCGTCATCGTCATCGTCATCGTCATCGTCATCGTCATCGTCATCGTCATCGTCATCGTCATCGTCATCGTCATCGTCATCGTCATCGTCATCGTCATCGTCATCGTCATCGTCATCGTCATCGTCATCGTCATCGTCATCGTCATCGTCATCGTCATCGTCATCGTCATCGTCATCGTCATCGTCATCGTCATCGTCATCGTCATCGTCATCGTCATCGTCATCGTCATCGTCATCGTCATCGTCATCGTCATCGTCATCGTCATCGTCATCGTCATCGTCATCGTCATCGTCATCGTCATCGTCATCGTCATCGTCATCGTCATCGTCATCGTCATCGTCATCGTCATCGTCATCGTCATCGTCATCGTCATCGTCATCGTCATCGTCATCGTCATCGTCATCGTCATCGTCATCGTCATCGTCATCGTCATCGTCATCGTCATCGTCATCGTCATCGTCATCGTCATCGTCATCGTCATCGTCATCGTCATCGTCATCGTCATCGTCATCGTCATCGTCATCGTCATCGTCATCGTCATCGTCATCGTCATCGTCATCGTCATCGTCATCGTCATCGTCATCGTCATCGTCATCGTCATCGTCATCGTCATCGTCATCGTCATCGTCATCGTCATCGTCATCGTCATCGTCATCGTCATCGTCATCGTCATCGTCATCGTCATCGTCATCGTCATCGTCATCGTCATCGTCATCGTCATCGTCATCGTCATCGTCATCGTCATCGTCATCGTCATCGTCATCGTCATCGTCATCGTCATCGTCATCGTCATCGTCATCGTCATCGTCATCGTCATCGTCATCGTCATCGTCATCGTCATCGTCATCGTCATCGTCATCGTCATCGTCATCGTCATCGTCATCGTCATCGTCATCGTCATCGTCATCGTCATCGTCATCGTCATCGTCATCGTCATCGTCATCGTCATCGTCATCGTCATCGTCATCGTCATCGTCATCGTCATCGTCATCGTCATCGTCATCGTCATCGTCATCGTCATCGTCATCGTCATCGTCATCGTCATCGTCATCGTCATCGTCATCGTCATCGTCATCGTCATCGTCATCGTCATCGTCATCGTCATCGTCATCGTCATCGTCATCGTCATCGTCATCGTCATCGTCATCGTCATCGTCATCGTCATCGTCATCGTCATCGTCATCGTCATCGTCATCGTCATCGTCATCGTCATCGTCATCGTCATCGTCATCGTCATCGTCATCGTCATCGTCATCGTCATCGTCATCGTCATCGTCATCGTCATCGTCATCGTCATCGTCATCGTCATCGTCATCGTCATCGTCATCGTCATCGTCATCGTCATCGTCATCGTCATCGTCATCGTCATCGTCATCGTCATCGTCATCGTCATCGTCATCGTCATCGTCATCGTCATCGTCATCGTCATCGTCATCGTCATCGTCATCGTCATCGTCATCGTCATCGTCATCGTCATCGTCATCGTCATCGTCATCGTCATCGTCATCGTCATCGTCATCGTCATCGTCATCGTCATCGTCATCGTCATCGTCATCGTCATCGTCATCGTCATCGTCATCGTCATCGTCATCGTCATCGTCATCGTCATCGTCATCGTCATCGTCATCGTCATCGTCATCGTCATCGTCATCGTCATCGTCATCGTCATCGTCATCGTCATCGTCATCGTCATCGTCATCGTCATCGTCATCGTCATCGTCATCGTCATCGTCATCGTCATCGTCATCGTCATCGTCATCGTCATCGTCATCGTCATCGTCATCAGCAGCGTTATCACCGTCAACATCGGTAAGTGTTTTGAACCAAATCGGTTGTGGCGATGATAGGGCCCGTAGATTTAATGAAATGTCGCGATTAGGGTTTAATGATTTAGCTGAAGACAACGAAAACCACGCGGACACCGATAATATTTTACCCAATGGTATCAGGTTCCGCGTGGTGGGTAACCGCGAGCATTATTCGCGCCGCTTTAAAATCACCGGGAAACAGACGGACATTGCGCTCGTCCCACCACCGTCAAACGTGAACCCCTTAATACGGATACGTGACGCAATACGCGATATTCACGCGTATTTTGTTAACGGGCGCCCCGAAACGGATATGATTGGCATATCGTTTGATGCCGAGAGCATGACGCGTGGTAGCGCGTGGTTATCATTCCGACCGGTTGCGCGATTTAGTTACGATGATTTGTGGGGACTTTTCGCGGATGTTAATCAGAGCTCGTGAATTCTATCAGTCAGCGATACGCTTCTTTTCACGGTCTCATACGTCGAGATGCCTGTAGGGTCGGGTCGTGCGCGAGGTATCAAACCACCCGTCTTACAGAATCGGTCCGTCATTACGATCGCGAACGATGATAATTTGTGCTTGCCGCGGTCAATTGTTGTCGCACTAGCGCACAATACGCATAAGCCGGAGCGTACACGTGAGTCCGAGAAAACGCAGCGTTTCGAGGCGTCGAAGCTCGTGGAGGCCGCAGGTGTTGTGATCCTCACAGCGGGGTGCGGTATACCCGAGCTATGGGCTTTTCAGACGCATTTACTGTGGCGATCGTTGTGTATGAGTGGGAAACCCTCGGCAGCGGCGATGCGCCACTTTTTGACGGTCGTTAATCTTTTTCGAACGATTGTGAAAGCGAGACGGTCAATATTGTGCATTTCGCGGGTGAAAAACATTATGCACCGGTGACTAATCTGATGGCTGCTGCTGGTGGTAGGAATTATTGCACACCGTGCAATAAATCCTATCGCCTTATCAACCTACGCGAATGTACCAGCAAGTGCCCGCGATGTCATACTTCACCGCCTTGTGAGATTTATGAGGAAAGCGATGATTTTCTTAAAAGTCGGTGGGACTGTGAAGATTGCGTGCGCAGCTTCTACGGTGCAGCATGTTTTGCTAACCATCTGCAGCACCGCAAAATGAAAAAAATTACAACCGTCACGCGCGCGAAAACAATTTGCGAGACGATTCGGCAGTGCAAAATTTGTTGCAAATCGTCGACACGACAAAAAAACGCACGTATGCGGTGTGGGTTATTGTCAACTGTATCATTCGACGCATGACTACAATAACCCCTGCTATATACAAACGATAGCGCCGCGAAAATCGTATACGGTGGGTAAGCATCCGTCAACGCTTTTTATTTTTTACGATTTTGAGACTCGTCAAGATACGCCATATCCTAATGTCAAAGGGGATGACATTCACGAGCACATTGTCACGCTATGCGTTGCGCAGCAATTATGCGAAGAATGCTTGAAAAGCGTGGACGATGTAACCGTCGGTGTCTGTAACTGGTGCGGAATACGCAAACACAAATTTCGGCAATCACCAGTTGCTCAGCTCGTTGACTTGGCTGTGCGGACGAGCACTCAATTTTGTCAAATTGTATGCATTGCCCACAGTGCAAAAGCGTTTAATGCGCAGTTTATCCTACGTGATATGGTAGAGCGTTGTGCAGACAGGGGTACACCGAAACTCATTCTCAAAGGAAATTCAATAGTATCGATGCGCATAGGTTCTACTGTGTTCATTGATAGTATGAATTATTTCGCTATGCGACTTAGCGCGCTCTCAACAGCGTTTGGGTTTGACGAGCAGATGGGTAAAGGTCACTTCCCCCACTTCTTCAACATGCTCGATAACCAAGATTATCGCGGCGCTGTCCCTGCAGCACACTTTTATTCCTCGGATACAATGAGTACGAAAGGGCGTGAGGAATTCTACAAGTGGTATGAGGAAAGGGTCCAGTCGGGCAAAGTTTTCGATTTTCAAGAGGAAATTGAAAAATATTGCTCGCTAGACGTTGACATTCTGAGACGAGCATGCAGAGAATTTCGTGAAATTTTCCTTGCAACGGGAAAAGTTTGCCCTTTCACGGAGGCGTGCACGATCGCCTCAGCATGCTCAAAGGTCTACCGTCGTAATTTTCTACAGCCAAATACGATCGGTCTCATACCACCGGGGGGATACCAGCGCTCGAATCGTCACTCACAGCAAGCGGTCGAGTGGTTATTATGGACAGAGCGCGATCTTGGCCATGAAATCGTTCACGCTGGGCGTGCTCGGGAATATAGGTTACCGGAGTCGGGGGCACGTGTCGATGGTTTTGTGCAGATTGAGCAAGGACGGATCGTATTGCAATATCACGGCTGTTATTGGCACGGTTGCGCAAAATGCTTCCCCGACAATCGCGGAAAAGGTACGGTTAGGGAAACGTTTGAAGCGCGATACGAGCGGACAATAGCCGCTGATGAAAAAATTCGGGTGTATGGCTACGAACTCCGCGTAATGTGGGAGTGCGCTTTTATGAAAATGCGCAAAGATAACCCCGAAATTGACCGCTTTGTGCGCAATCATCCGAGGCGGTCAAGTGCAAATTTGAATCCCCGCGATGGTTTTTACGGTGGACGTACCGGAAATATCGTCACGGCTTACGATGTTGCGCCCGGCGAGAAAATATCGTATATCGATATATGCTCGCTGTATCCGTACATTTGTAAGACCGGACGATATCCCGTTGGTCACCCACGTATATACGTCGGCGAAGAGTGTGCAGATTTATTGAATGGATCATATGCCTCTTTAGGGATAACGATTAACGGTATGATCCACTGTAGCATTTTGCCACCTCGTGATCTTTTCCACCCCGTGCTACCCGTGCGAATGCACAATAAACTTCTCTTTCCCCTGTGCCGTACATGTACAGAGCAAATGGCTCAGCGTACGTGCACGCATGACGAGATTGAAGAACGCATTTTCACAGGTACATGGGTAACAGATGAGGTGCGAAAAGCGCTCGATATCGGTTATACCATAATCGCTGTCGATGAGATTTGGGCATATGAGGTCAGTCAATATGATCCTCAAACCAAAAGAGGTGGTCTTTTCGCCGAGTATGTTGACACGTTTTTAAAAATGAAACAAGAGTCAAGCGGTTGGCCATCGGAGTGTACCAACGATGAGACGCGTGAAAAGTATATCGCTGATTATTTAGAAATCGAGGGCATCAAGCTTAATCCTGACGTCATCGTAAAAAATCACGGCTTGCGATCCGTAATGAAATTAGTTTTAAATTCATTTTGGGGAAAATTCGGTCAGCGTGATAATCAGCCGCATACGGAAATAATCGCGGACCGGGAAAAAATGCTGTCATTGGTATGTGACAATGAAAAAGAGGTTACGCGACTATTGCCAGTAAACGAATACGTTATGTACGCTAGTTGGGTATCGACCGAGGACGCTATTGTACCCAACAGCCAAACGAGTGTTGTTGTTGCGGCTTTCACCATGGCACAAGCCAGGTTGAAGCTCTATAGCTACCTCGAGCGGTTAGATCGCCGAGTCTTGTACTACGATACAGACTCTGTGATTTATGTGAGCACAGGTGAGCCTGGTGAGTGGGTCCCTCCACAGGGTAGCTTCCTCGGCGATATGACGAACGAATTGGCAGAGTTCGGGCAAACGCGTATATCAATTCATTCGTTTCCGGGGGGCCAAAGTTTTACGGTTATACGGTGGTGACGAGCGATCCGCCAGACGTCGTTGTTAAAGAATGCTGCAAGGTCAAAGGGCTAAGCTTGAATTACGAAAATTAAAAAAAAAATAATTTTGCATCCATACGGGGATTAATCACTCAAGATTTACCCTGTGTGAATAAAGGGTCGATCGAGCTGAATTTCTCGGCAATTCAACGCACAGCGCTACATCATGTTGTAACGAAGCATGATGTGAAAAAGACTTGTAGCGTCGTTTGTCACAAGCGTCGGCACACCTCACACAAGATGTCCCTCCCCTATGGTTTTAAGGAATAGCGATATTTCGTGGTTACCGTTGTCGTCAGCCTAATCCCTTAAATATTTGATTGTAAATAATGTAAAAAAGTCATTGAGTCTATGTGTTTATGTATATATGTATTTATTTCTGATTGACCCGGTGCCTCGCAAAAAAACGAGCGTTGTATTTTTATGTGTTTTTCTTTACGCTAGTATGCTTTGTTTGTGTGTGTGTGTGTGTGTGTGAGCAGCAGTAGTTAATATAATTTTATTTATAAATAATAAAAGCCGCAACCGATATTTAAAATGGTTCAAGACACCGATAATAAATTCGTAAATGCCATTATTTTTCTTTTTGTATGTGTAAATATATGTATATATTTGTACTATACTTATCAGCATGCGTGCGTGTTTACGTGTGTGTGTGTGTGTGTATGTATATGTGCGTGGGCGTGCGGCCGATTGTAAATATTGACGGATTTTTTATGTAAAATAAAAAAACAATTCAACGTATTTAAAATATTTTTATTTACAACCAGTGCGTTTACATCCTTAGCTCTAAAAATAAAAGACCGGAATAGCGAGAATATTTTCATTAGCCTAGGCAAAAAGGAGGCGCGGCATCACCGTCGACAATGGAACAACAGGTAGGTATTTCCAATACCTCACTATTGAAATACAGCACCAGCGTTGCCTGAGTGGATAGAGCGAGAGAGAGAGAGAGTGGGAGAGAGAGAGAGAATGAACGAGTGAGCCTGGTTCTATCGAGGCGCCCACCTGAAATCGTAGAAACCTTCTCGACTCCATGTAATTTCACGAGCATGCGCAATCTGAGGGCTCTACACGCATGCGTATCAGTATAAGAGCTGATCGCGGGACTCGCGCTCGTGCATAAGCTGATAGAGCGAGCGTGAGTCTAGTTTCCGCGCCCGCCGCGTTCACGTCGCACGTAAGCTGATTGCGACGTGAATCCGTCGCGTCCCCCGCCGCCGCCGCCGCCTCCGCCGCCACGTGAAAAGCTTATCGTAGGGATGGGGAAAAATTCATTGAATCGCAGCTAGTCAGCGGGGAAAAAAATGGATGTGCGCTGGCAACATCCGTGGACATCGATAATTTGCGGTCCTACAGGCTGCGGTAAAACAGTTTTCGTGCGACGATTCTTGCGTAATTTACCGGCCATGGCTAACGTTGCATTCGACCGTATTGTGTTCTACTACGGCGACTCTCGATCCTGCCACCGCGGCGTTACAGGTAGATCCTCGACAGACGGCAGCAGCGCCGTTACCTCGATCAATACCTACGATCGATAGTAGCGAGAGTTGGAGCAGCGATGTTTGCCACGACGACGGTAGAGATGGCGCCACAATGCAGACAACGAGTGTGGAAAATGCAGCTAGCGTCAAATTTGCCCCGAAAATTGAATTTTGTGAAGGTCTACCACAGCCGGAGGATTACTCAAGTGATAATCATCTTAAAAAATTGCTTATTATCGATGATTTAATGAGAGAATCGTCAAATAATACGATAGTTGATCTTTTTACAAAGGGCAGCCATCATAAAAATATAAGCGTTATATTTATCACGCAAAATATTTTTCACCAAGGTCACGGACAACGGGATATATCTCTTAATGCAAATTACATTGTGATTTTTAAAAATCTCCGAGATCGAGCACAAATCCAGCATCTCGCGCGACAGGTTTACCCTGAAAATCCTAAATTTCTAGCAGAGGCATATCACGATGCAACCTCTCAGCCTCATGGTTATCTGCTGCTGGATCTGAAGCAATCTACACCGGATATGTGCCGTTGCAGAACAACGATATTCCCCGATGATGCACGAATGCGAAGTATATGTACCGAAAAATAGTCGGCGAAAATACTAGCGCACCGCGGGGTGGGCCTGAATGAAAAAATGTATTTAACGGTCTAGCTTTGATGCGCGGAGATCAGTAATGAACTCGAACGGGCGATGAAAACATCGGCATGGGGAAAACGAAAAAAAATAGCAAACCCGGCAGCACTTCGCCGTTCGTGAAAGGTAACGCAGCATTGCTTCACGCTTTAACCCTTTCGAACAAAGAAAACAAAAAGATTTATTGCGTACTGCTGATGAAACACTTGTGGAGTGTATCTGCGAGTGTTCTCTTAATGTTCGTCAGGGTGTGATTAAGCTTTCTCCGGGTGTGAAAAGTCGCCTAAAAAAGTATAAAAACGTCCTGCGACAGTTGGCATCGTGTTGCATAGGCGGACAAAAAGGCGCTGGGCGAGTAGGGTCAACAGTGAGACAAAAAAAATACAGCTGGAGAGCAAAAAAAAAGGTTATACTGCAGAAAGGTTGTGGAGCGTTTTTACCGTTATTATTGGCACCTATTATAGGGAGTTTAGTCAGTAGGCTGTTTGGCGGCGGTGGCGAGAAATAGGTAAAAATTATTTCAACGATAAACAAAAATGGAGTACGCGAAGAAAATGATCTTAGTACCATTTGAATCGGTGGAGCAGCCGCAGAATCAACAGCATCAGCAAGATATCGCTACGGCTGGCAACGAGCCGATGATTGGCGCTGGTGAGACGTTGAAAAATAATCGAGCAAAAACTGTACAGACACCTGGTGATCCGACGTCGCGTCTTGATGCTGAGCTCGCTAACATTTTGCGTTCAAATAAATACGATAACGACGGCGATAAATGGAAAGATTATCTACAGGTACTGCAGCGGTATTTATTTCTTGTCGGACCAAAAAATACTCCTCTCGAGCCCTCTACAGTCTCGGCGTTAGAGCCAATGCAGCAGTTGAGTAACGATATTATTGTGAGAAGTGTTCCATCGAAATATACACGCATAGCAACTTCGCTCGTGAATTACATACAACAATCTGAGGAGACGTCGCAGCGTATTAAATGGGATAAACAAGGCTGGGTGACGATTGACGGTGTTTTTATATAGGGTGCTAATATGATCGATCTCGTTAATGACGCTGTACGCTCGGGAAGACATTTAAAGCGAAAAGCCGAGCTCAATTTATGGAGATCCTTCGCGGTGCTGGTATACCGCATGAATTGATCGGTAATGAAAATTTGTGGATTTTGGCCCGATCAATACAGAGTGATAAACGCCCAAGACAGCCGGCCGATGAAAATTCAGTTCCTGCTAACCGTGTGGAAAACGGCGAAAATGACGACGAATTGAGTACATAAAACCCCAAACGTCGCCGTCCCAACAGCGGAAATCCTTACATCAATTGGTTAAGCATCTAGATACGAGGAGAGGTGAAAAATAATAGGGATGTCGTTTGAAAAAATTTATTACGACGCGTCGCATCCCGCAGGATACGCGGGAGCGCGACGTCTCATCATCGGTAGAAAAATATTACCTGTCTATGAGTGGCTCACACAGCAGGATGCTTACACCATTCACAAGCCTGTGCGGCGCTTGTTTCCACGCCTGCGCTACAACGTGTCCAACATTGACGACGTTTGGGAGGCTGACTTGGTGGATTTACGATCACTGAAGGAATACAACGATGGTGTTTGCCATCTGCTAATGGTCATTGACGTATTAAGCAAGTACGCGTGGGTGGAGCCCTTGCACGACAAAACCGTGCACGCGGTTACGATAGGTTTCAAGCGAATCTTGGCGCGTAGTGCACAGCGCGTTCCGGTATGCTTGCAGACCGATCGTGGAAAAGAATTTCTCGGGGGTGAGCTTCAAAAATATTTAAAAGAAAATAATATAATTTTCCGGGTCGCGCGCAATCCCGACATGAAGGCCACCATTGTTGAACGGTTCAACAGAACGCCGAAAGAGCGTATGTGGAGATACTTTACGCATCGCAACACGCGACGTTATATCGATATATTGCAAGAGCTTGTTTATGCGTATAATCATGCTCAACACGCATCGATAAAAATGGAGCCCTCAGCCGTAACGTTATACAATGCAGATATTGCGGCGAAAAATATGAAGAGTGCTTCCTTGAAACAGCGTGAAAGAAGACGCTGTAACGCGTATAAATATAACCGTGACGATTACGTACGAATTAGTAGAACGAAAGGCACGTTCGAGAAAGGATATGAGAAAAACTGGAGTGAGGAAATCTTTCGTGTGAATAAAGTTCTCAAGCGTCAAGGATTATACGTTTATGAGCTCTGTGATCTCGAAGAAGAATCAATCGAGGGGTTTTTTTATCCCGAGGAAATCACCATTGTGAATAAAAATCGTATGAGCGAGCAAGAGGAGTATAAAATTGACACTGTCCTACGCACTAAAGGACACGGCTCGAAAAAACAGCTGTTTGTCAGTTGGATTGGATATCCAGCGAAATTTAATTGCTGGATACCAGCTTCTAACGCGCGAAATTTGACTTGACGGCGCTACGCTGCGCGAGAGTACGTAAGAGAGAGAATCAAAATGCAGTATGATGGCGATTTTTCCCTTGTGTTGCCGAGTAACAGTAGCATGTCATATTTCCCAAATAACACGACAACGTGTTTTACAACACAATTACCCCGCGAAATATCTCTAAATGGTCAATGGGCCGTGGCCTTATCGGAAATTCACATACCATCCACGATTGTTCATCTGCAAAAAGATGATACGAAAATAAAGTGGGGGACATACGAAGGTATCGAATATATTCACGATACAATACCATTCGGGCTATATAAAACGCACGAGGAACTTATGACGGCCATAAACAATATAAAGCGTTTCAAAGAAGAAGGATTACAGCTTGTTCATTCTAAAAATGCTAATGGGTACATAGGGATTGCTTCTGAAGATCGACAACATCAATATCCCAATGTGACTAGAAGTATTTTGAAACTACCGCACAAAATACATCGAATATTTGGATTCGACCACGGAACCGACGACTGGCCTTCGCCGACCGGGCTTTATCTACATGTCGTGCGAGGTAAAACCCGTGATGCTGTAATGCTTGCGTGTATAAATCGCGCATTGCCTGATCAGCTCTATGTATATACCAATATTTGTGTACCGTATACGGTAGGCGACACACAGGCGGCTCTCTTGAGAATACTCAACATGGATACTTCGCAATATTCGTATGGAACGACAAAAGTGAAACATTTTTCACCGCCAAATTATCTACCATTGTTGAACAATACATTTCGCACAATAGAGATTGATATAAGAGATCATCTAGGAGAGCCAATCACATTCGAGTACGGGACGTTGACGTTGGCACTTCATTTCAAACGTCTGTGCTAGACAAAAAATGACGGTTCATTATACAGCGTATTACGAGAATCAGATCGGTGGTGGAGGCAGAATAAATAACGTATATGTTGGTTCACCATACCAGCGCAGTCACGGAATCGGCAGTTTTCTCGGTGGACTCTTTAGAAGCGTATTACCCTTGCTGACGCGCGGCGCTAAAGCTATCGGAAAAGAGGCGCTGCGTACCGGTATGCATGTTATCGAGGATGTGAGCGGTAACCACATACCGTTTAAGGAATCACTTCGACGCCGTGTTGCCGAATCAGGCGGAAATTTACAACGAAAAGCCAATGAGAAAATCGAACTTCTCATGAACGGCTCGGGGTATAATAGCACTGTCGCCTCGAGAATGCTCCATTCGCTGACGGGCCGCGCGCCGATACGCACCAGAGGTCGACGAGGAGTGAGTGCACGCTCAACTGCCACGAAAAAAAGGGAATTCAGACGAAAAAGAAGAAGACGACGACAAGGACAAAAAAGAAGAAGAAACCTGTGCGAAAAGGGAGGGTTTCGAAAAAGAAGAAAAGTACAGCGCCGGGACGGAGAAGAGCAAACCTTGCTGATATTTTTGGCCCTGCTTAATTATGTCTTTCTTACATTCACAATCGTGCGAGTGTATGAAGTCTGAACTGGACTTATTCACCATCCCACCAACCCAAACAGCAATAGAATCATCATAATGGATACACTACAGCCCTGTTTCATCGTTGACCGACGATGGTCCGCTCGAATTCGTCATACCAGGCCACGGCGAGGAATACTTGGATCTCGCACACACCATGATCAACTTAAGTGTGAAAATCGTGTCTACTGATGGGGTCGATTACAAAGCCAGGCCAGTTAATAATTTTCTGCATAGTCTCTTCAATCAGGTGAATGTGTTTTTTAATCAAAAACTCGTTGCACCGCCGAATAACGCCTATCCATATAGAGCATACATCGAATCCTTGTTAAATTATGGACAAGCCGCGAAGACGTCTCATCTAACAACATCATTGTGGTATGCCGATGAATCTGGCGGTTTTGATGTACTCCCCGCTTCACCAGGTCTGGCAACCAATACAGGCCTCACGAGTCGTGCAAAATTTTCCGAAGGTGGCAAGACTGTAGATATGCTTGGTCACTTACACTGCGATGTTTTCAATCAAGATAAGTTTTTGCTCAACGGCGTCGAAGTGCGTCTACGTATGGTGCGCTCGAAGGATGCTTTTTGTCTCATGGAAACACCGGTCGCAAATGTCTCGCACAAAGTGCAAATTACAAAGGCGACACCAATGGTTCGTCGGACCAAAATAAATCCAGGGGTACTTATCGCCCACGCTAAAACGCTTGCGAAGACGACAGCAAAATATCCCATCACCCGTGTTGAAGTTAAAGTGTTCACTATGCATAGCGGTATCATGGGCGATACGTTGGACAACGTGGTACTTGGTCAACTGCCGAAACGAATTATCGTGGGATTTGTGAACAACAAAGCATTCAACGGTGATAAAACATTGAACCCGTTTAATTTTAATCATCATTCGATTAATCATCTCTCTTCGTATGTGGATGGCCACCAGATACCAAGCAAGCCGCTACAACCGGAGTTTGAAGGAAATGAAAAGTGGGTTCAGAGCTATCATACACTCTTCTCCGGTACGGGTATTCACTTTCAAAACGATGGAATGGATATGTCGCGCGATTCTTACGCAAAAGGCTACTGTCTTTTTGCCTTTGATTTAACACCCGATTTATCGGCCAATTGTTTTACTCACTGGAATCTGGTGAAACACGGTAGCGTGAGAATCGAAGTGCGCTTCGCAAAAGCATTGGCCGCCACAATAAATTGCGTTGTTTATGCTGAATATGACAATGTAATTGAAATCGACTCATCTCGCCAGGTTATAACGGACTTTAGCGCATGAGCAGCGTTTAATTCCACCTCTCTCTTGATCCTTTCCCCACCACTGGCCATTCGGACGAAATTCCATGAGATGTATAAAAATGAGCGCTCTTACCCTCGAAGACTACAGTAATTTTTTGAACCTCTTTCGCCATGGACGTGATCGTTGATATTCAAGTACTGTACGGAAAACACGGCGAATTTTTACCAAAAGAGGTGGCGGTTACCACTCTTCAAGAGGAATGTTTTGGTCATTGGATCGTCGAACCACCGTGTGAATTTGGTGAATTGCTAAAACAAGTGCGCTCTAGTAACAACCATTTACCATGCTTCAATCACGGACTCGAATGGGTAGACGGGGACACAACGATGGAAAAAGTGTACAAAAATTTGCGCGGAATGTGCCGTTTTGGTTTACGTGTATATACACGCGGTCAACAAAAAGCACAAATACTACGCGATATTCTTGGTCGAGAAATTTTTAATCTCGAAGATTACGAGGGGCCCAGCTTCAAGAAGATGCCTAAGAGTGAAATATTTTGTATTCAGCATGGAATTTGTAAGGATAATGAATCGACAAGGTGTGCATTGAACAATGTTTGGCGCATAAAAAACTGGCTTCGGTTTGGAGTATTGGATTTTCGGAGCCCGGTCTATACGGGACCAGCTGCACAAGTGGTAATCCAAAAGGACGAATCAACTAAGGTGGAGCCACCAACGAAACCAACGAGGACAGACCTCAATAATAAAGACAACAAAAAAGGTATAGCCAAAGAGCGTATATATGACGATGTCGCGAGTGAATCGGTTAGTCTCAGATGGTTCGACACGCGTAGACGACGAGCTGGTCGGGCTTTTCCGCTCTAAACTTGAGATATCGTCTAAACTATCACAGGCGCAACCTCCAACGCCCCCACCACGAAAGAATCGCCAGCGTGATCGCCCGCACTCCGAGTACACTGCCAGTTACGGGCATCACTTTAACCCTCTACAAACCGGGGATGAACAGCCTGCAGGTGTGAGGCGCATTGCGATACGTCCAGGCGCAGACGAAAGACGTTTTTGCCGCAGATCGAATACCGAGTCGCTGGTCTAGACCTGCAGCTATTGTAGCCAATACGGACGATCATACGAAAGCCGGGACGCATTGGGTTGCGCTACACGTAGGCAGCGATAGCCACGGTGTCTTTTTCGACAGTTATGGAAATCCCCCACTTATCCCCCAACACCATAACAGGCTGCGTAGAAATTCCAATACCTATGAGTGGAACACTAGAGAATTGCAGTCACTCAAGTCTAGGGTTTGCGGTGAATATTGTATTATGTTTCTTAATCATAAGTCTCGTGGCCGTACTCTCGCTTCTTTTTGTCGGAAATTCTCAGAGAATAGGGTTCGAAACGATAAAATGGTCGCAAGCTATTATAAGAGATTGAAAAATTCTAGACGTAAGAATAAAAATGTAAAACATCTTCGCTATAATAACAAAAATTACCATATAAAAGGAGGTGGATTCGGCGTCTCCTCACAATGTATACAATCATGTACATCACGCGTTGACTGCTATTTGTAATAAATAAGAAATTTTATGTAAAATTTTTTATTTTTCTCCCTCTCCACAGTATCACTCCTTTTCTTAGATATATAAAACCGTGAAACGCACGAAGCGAATTAGTCTGTAACAGAATTTTGAAGCTTTCACATCGTTTTTCTCTTACTTGAAAATGAACGGTCTCGACAAGACATTTTTCTTCGGCGCTGTGAAGGCCGCTCACGAGCTCACTAGTGCCGAGTTGGAATATATTCCAAAGGTCCTATTGCTCACACACTGGGGAAAGGACATCGCAAAACTATGGCACAAGCTACCGCACCATATAAGGGCAGAAGCGGAGGTTGCCGAGCATATGCCGTGTTGGCAACATTATTACCTCCCGACAATGAGACATCATATTGACGGACCTCCACCTCAAATAAGACACTGTCATAAGTGTCTAAGTGAGAAAACGCCGGGAAAAACGCTTCAAATTAATTGCATTCAAACAATTAATTAAATAAACAACGTGTCGTAGTTATAAGATCGTTATTATTTTATAACTATGAATAAACGAGCATAAAAATTACATTGCTTTGTGTTGCTAATTTTAAAACCTTTACGCCCGTCGAATTCGTTTAGAAGATAAGTTACCGACACCCGGTATTTACCGACAGACAGTATTTACTAACCGACGTCGAGGAGGAGAACTGTTTTATCGACCGTAAGATATACAGGCCGCTCTAGTCACGTCGATGCTGACACACGTGGTCGCTCGGGAAATTCTGAGGGGGAGGCGACCAGTACGGAAACCAATCACCGCTCGGGAAATTTTAAGGGGGCGGGGTGACCAGTATAGGGACTAATCAGCGCTCGGGAAATTTCCAGATAGTGGGGGTAGGGGGCATGGCTAAGGGGTGGGGGGCCAATCACAGACGACCATGAAGCCCAAAGTGGTGGGGGTGGGAACAGGGAGGGAGGGGGGCGGGGCCAGAAGGAGAGGGGTGGGGGAAGGACCCGGTCTCCCTATCGTGGTACTTTACTACTGACAAACAATAGGATATAAAAAAGGAACAATAATTTAACAAATGCGCAATACAATAACTATAAGGAAAACTAAGAGAACTTTATCCATCATCAATAATCACGTAAAAAAATATTTATAATACTAGAATTACTACTGTTCATAAGAAAGTAATATTATATACCGAATAAGAATATAAGAAGCGTATGGCATAAGCGTGTACATGTATAGGGGTAGACGTGCTACGATACAGCTACACGTGCCGCGACACAGCCACACGCATCGGGCCCACTCAGTGATCTACGCTAGCACCCTCCCTATGACCCTAAATCTCAAAGGTAGCTCACGAAATAGAGAAAAATAGATGTCATTAAGAAACTCATCTTCTCTCTCTCGCTCACTTAATCCCCATTCCGATCGAACGGGTTAAGCCTGGATGACTGAGTATATAAACCCTGGAAAAAAGGCCCTTCGTGAGACTTCTTAGACTTTTTCCGACGAGGAAACTACGAGACTCATCGTCCTCGCCGAATTAATTCTTGGGTTGAACTTGTGAAATTCTTCGATAATGACGTTCTTGATTTTGCATTTTTCCAAATAAATTCGTTCTGGACTTGGAATTTTCACTCGATTTTTCGAAGGAAGCTGGTTTCTTTCGGTTTGAAATCTCAATTTATTAGTTCTGAATCGAATTAAATTTGCTTTTATTTTATTGTCGAAATCGCGAATTAGCCTTCGAATGTCGGAAAAGACTTTGGATCTCGTTTTATTCTATTTCGTTTTTCTTTGTCTAGTTATTATTTTCTGTTTGTTTATTTTATTGTTTATTTTACTTTGACCTCCGCAATTCACGAACTATTGGAGAACGTCCAAATCGTGGTCATTGTCAAATAAACCGTGAAATTTAAGATTAATCTTTTTGTGTGTAAACCATTTTTTTCGATAATTTAAAATAAATTTGGGTCTCGAAAATTGAATTCTGTGCACCGATATTCTTCTTTGACTCCACCACCAACCCGCTACGCCTTTGATCAACCGCCGACGCCGACGGCGCCGACCCCTCTCGGTTCTCCGTTCGAGTCGCCGCTGCGTCTACCGATGTTATCACCCTTTCCAACCGGAGGACATCTCACCATGTAAGTGAAGTTTGTTTAATAAATAATTTACTTTTTTTCTCGAAGTTAAAGAATAAGTAGCGAGATTTAATCACAGTGAATTTCATCGATTTGTACGGAATCAATTAATTGAATTAACCCGATTTGTGGTTTATTGAAGAAAACCAATTTTATTGAAGTGAATCTCAAATTTCCGACTGCCTTTACCACCTTGCCGACCCAATTCTTTTAAAGATCAATTTATATACAATCTTTTAAGTTAATAAAATCAGAAAAAATAAATCTTAGCAGTCCCTTTAAATTTTTTCACACTATTACTGCAACTCAATCATTTAATATACCTCATTAAGCATTTCACCTGCATTCGAATCAGTGTAAAACGTGGGCAATGAAAGCAAAGAAAATTTAACGAACAATTGATAAAAATCCCGAGGTATTCGCAAACAATGATTCCAAGCCCATTTCCCAAGTAATTTTCCGAAAGGTTAGACTCAAAAACAGGGGCAGATGTATTCAAGATTGATTCCAGGAGTAGTACTTGAAGTTCATCTCCACGACTAGAGAGTCTCAATCAAATTCAGCACATCTCACGTCAAAAATTATTAATAGTTCACAAAACTCCCATTTTTGACGTAAAAAAATTTGGGGGCTCGTCCGGGATCTTTTGGAATCATTGTCAATTTTCTTTTATCAGTATAGTGAAAACAAAAATTTTAAGTATTTTTCTTTATTTCAAAATGTCATTGAAAGAATTTTGGGAAGAATTATTTGATATTTGTAAAGAAATTTCCCCTCTTGAACCCATATATCCGTACGAATATTCTTATATAGACTCAAAATATCAGCTAGGAAAAAAACAAAGACTCTACTCGTGAAGGGAGTAACCAATAAAAAAGATCGGGGTGTGTGCAATCACATGCCGTGGAAGTGAATACTGGTATGCAATTCGCTGACGTGACAAATTATTTCTGCCGATGAATTAAGTGAGAGAGGAAGAAGCCTAACACCAAAACTAACGACTGAAAAAAAGTGTCTCCTCAAAAGCGCAAAAACGACAAACCGTTAGCTAATAGCGCGTCAGCGAAAAAAATTAAAAATAATCCCGCTGGGGTGGTAGAAGACATCCAAAAACATTATCGAATGATAGATTTCGTTCTTGTTTTTTCGACTATTGCTACTGTAGTCGAATGTGTGAAGTGTGATGGAAAAGTTACATTCCAAACATGCAAAAAAGAAAATCTTGGTTTCAAGATCAAGGTTGCATGTGAAAAGTGTAAACAGCCTCACTACATTCCATCAAGTGAAAGAATAGACAGTGGTGTATACGATGTCGATTATCGATTTGCTTTCGTAATGCGAGTGTTAGGCTTAGGTTTAGCCGGATGCAATAAGTTCTGCGGACTAATGGATTTGGCGAGTGCTTTCTTATCGAAACCAGCCTATAATTTATATATGAAAAAACATTGTGAAGCGATACAAAATGTGGCCAAGAAGTTCTTCGCATCGGCTGCACAAGAAGAGAAAAAAGCAATGTCTGAAGCAAATAATGTAGAAGAAACATCAGAATTGACTGTATCAGGCGTCGGCACTTGGAAAAAAAGAGGATTCTCTTCGTTATTTGGCGTTGCTTCTCTAATTGGATATTCTACTGGAAAGGTACTTGACATTTTTGTAAAAAGCAGTTACTGCCACGGTTGTAAGACTTGGAAAAACAAATTGGATTCTGCCGAATACGAAGCGTGGTACAAAGAGCATGTGGATAGCGGTGCTTGCAAAGCCAACCATGAGGGACCCTCTGAAAACATGGATGTATCAGCAATTATAGAAATGTTCGAACGATCGGTGGAAAATCTTGGGGTGAAATATCGTAACTACATCGGAGACGGTGACTCAAAGACGTACAGCGGCGTTGTCAATGCAAAACCTTATGGTGAAGATTTTGTGATAAACAAAAAAGAATGCATAGGGCATGTCCAAAAGAGAATGGGAACACGTCTGCGTGGACTAGTAAAAACAAGCGTAGTTGACACAAAAACCAAGGCCGAAAAGATCGTAAAAAGAAAAAGCCTTTCTGGCAAAGGAAAGCTCACTGCTAAAATGATTGAAAAATTGACTGTTTACTATGGACTAGCTATTCGACGTAATTATGATTCAGTTGAGAAGATGAAAAATGCCATATGGGCAACTTATCATCACTACAGTTCAACTGACGAGAACCCACAGCACGAGAAATGCCCAAGCGCCGAAGACTCCTGGTGCGAATGGCAGCAAGCTATAGCTGCAGATGCTCTAGAATCGTTCAAACACAGCCCTTCCTACTGACGTTCTGGAAGCCATTGAGCCCATTTATAGTGACTTGAGCAACGACGCACTTTTGCAGCGATGTCTTGGAGGTTTCATGCAAAATAATAATCAGAGTCTCAATCAACTTATTTGGAAAATCTCTCCAAAGTCAGTCAGTGGCACCTTTACAATTGTGGAAATTGCAGCTTATGTAGCTGCATGTACTTACAATGAAGGTTCTTTCGCTTTTTTGGCTTTTATGGAAGAGATGCAAATCAGTACAGGGCCAAGTTCTCACGAATGGGCCCGACAAGTTGACGATTTGCGAATTAGTAGAGCAGAGGAGCAAGCGGCGCACGACAGTAAAGAAGAAAGAGTTTTGCGTAGACAAACGCAAAAAGATGCTCTCGATCATCTTGATGGAAGCTTTTTGCTCTACGGACCTCGCATCGACGACTTTGATTAAGTATAAGAAAATTATCGAGTTTTATTTTGAATTTCTAAAAATTCAAAGACAATTGAAAAATCTGAAATAATTCATACGTATTCAGAAAAATGAACGAATCACGAAAAAAAATTGGGTTGCGGGGAAATTTGTTGACTAATTTTTTTTTCATCATTTTGTTAATAACATTTTGGAATTATTATTATGCAAAATTAATCTTTTGAGTACCTTTAATATGCATGAATTTTCTCAGATTTTTATGCAATCGAGAAGTGTTCTCAAACTTATGTGCAATGAGCGCTAAGCAACCAAACTCTTCTGCGTTTTTCAAACCGTTTTTCTGAGACTTTTCATATTTGAAGTCCGTGTGCGCGATAACTCAAAATCTACTGGACCAATCGCTTTGAAATTTTGCACAGTACTTCTTCACATAATTCACCAGGTATTTTCGAGAGCTTTTTTGTTTTTTTTAAATAATTATCAATTTTTCAACAACAAATTAGCCGATTTTTTTAGCGAAAATCGGGTTTTTGACTCCCAAGTGCTACGAAAAATCGAAAAATCGAAAAAAAACCTCCCGTCATTACCTCGAGAAACATCTCCTTTAACAAATGCATTTTGATTTTTTTGTTTCAGATGATTCTGTTGCGAGTTATGGTGCATACCGCAAACCAACTTTTTTCGAGGACTGAATACCATTTCTAGACATCTTATTAATCAGAAAAAATAACTCAATAACTACAGACTGGTACAGAAAACCTACTTGGTCAGGTCGATTCATAAACTTTTTCTCTCATCACCCTCTTAATAAAAAAAAAAGGAATTATAATGACGTCGGTGGATAGAGCAATAAAACTATCGGATATTTCCTTCCATCAAAAAAACATTGAACTAATCAAAAACACAATGACACAAAACTGCTATCCAATTTCCTTCACAGAAAAGATAATAAGACAAAGACTGACAATAATTAATGCACAATCAAATACGAGCAACACATTCGACTCCTCTAGATTGATTAATTTTCCATATACTGAAAATATTCACCACCAACTAATCCGCCTCTTTCGACAATTCAATATAACATTAGTTACCAACAACCAACACAATATTCACTCTATCATCGGTTCCACCAAAGACAAAATAGACAAAATGAACAAATCAAACGTCGTTTACCAAATCGATTGTAACGATTGTGATGCATTGTACATAGGACAAACAAAACGATATCTAAAAACAAGAATCAATTAACCCAAAAATAGTCTAAAATACACTAACACACAGAATACAGCGTTAGCTAAACACGGAATTGAATAAAAACACAATTTTAAATTCGACGATGTAAAAATTTTAAATAATGAACAATGGCTAAAAAAGCGATTAATTCTTGAAATGATACAGATAAAAGCACACTCCAAAGCGATCAATTTCAGAACCGACATTGACAAGCTAAGCAACATATAAAATTCAATAATTTAGCAAAACTCTGAATAATAACTGAAAAACTTTAAATTAACAACCATCAGTTTAAAACTCATCACGAAACCAACAGTTACAAATTTAAAACCGGTTTAAAACCGACACCATGACAAAACCGGTACACGAAAATAATTAACGGCAACTTCCCCAACCGTAAAAATCATCCCCCACTATGCAATACTCAATCGCATCACCCCAACAACATAAATAGCTCCTCTCTCATTCTCAATACTCAGTCGCTACTTAGCTCTCGAAACATCTTGACCGTTTAATTACATTATGTAATGAACATTGTTAAATTTGATCAGAGATGAATCTTGGAAAATATCAAATATGAAAATCATAGGTAAATAACACGTACACATTGTCTCACAAAAATCATTAACGAAACATTAAAATATCAAAACCCTCTCTCTCGCAGACATCAAGGATCACAAAAAAACGACCCGTCTTGATACAATAAATTCATAATGTATATTGTCCAAGATTCATCAAATAATCGAAAATTGCCCATACAATTCAGGTCAGTCATGACACAACACTCAAGTTCATAATGTAAAACATATCAAGCTATTATACAAAATAAGACAAAAAACGAATGTATTTTTAGAAATAATAAATCTGAAGAGGATCCGAATAAGGATCGAAACGAAAAAAAAAACGAATGGCAGTCGATTCCTTCCTTTAACATTTCTCTACACGGCGGCATATCCAAACCAACAATTATCAATATGTTCAAATTTGAGGCTTAAAATGTCAATGGCAAATTTTTGGAGAGAATTGTAAATCACTGACGAACTTCCCCTCCTAGAAACTCAACTGTCTTATAAACTCACCTTTATAGATTATTCACTAAGTAAATTACTCTGTAAACTGTCGAAGCAACCATCTTGACCCTCGTTACCAATATTATAAAACTCAAGAAGGGGTCCAACAATTAGAAGCGATAGCGACATCCGATTCCCCCACAGAAACGTTACTCAAAAGAAAAAGAGGAAATCGAGGTGAAAAGAGAGCCCAAGGAACAAAAATCTAAAATCGCTGCTACCAGTTGTAAATACTCAAAAAATAAAGTTGAAATCAGAAATCCACAAGAATTAAATAAAAAAATAAAAACTTCAAATTACCAGGGGTCCACGCATACACGCGAAGGAATTCAGAGCCCAAATTCTAGGGAAATTTCAACCGCAATAAGGCCATTTCCCGCACCAAACACGCCTCTTATATTTCCAACAAACTATTTCAGTAGTCCTCTAGCCAGACCCCCTCTCCTCCCTCTACCTTATCCCATTATCGGTTATCAAATACAAATATTCGGGACAATAATTTTACCAAGTTTTCGTCCGAATTGATAAGGATTTAATTAATTTTAAGACGAGGAAAACATTACAATCGTTATTAGTAGATGTTTGACAGGTTTTATCTTGGAATTTAACAAATGCCGTTAACAAGATTAGAGACAACAGTCGCGAATTCAGTGTTTAATAATTATCCAGAAGAGAGAAAAAGGAAAATAGTAGGAGACCCAATTGAAATTCCCAGTAAAAAACGTGAGACGTCTAGAAACGATAATAACACAGTCGACTAAACGGGAAGAACTTCACCTGAAGGATTATCGAAATCCCTTTCCGGACTTAATATACAAGACCCTCTAGATTCAACCTCGTTGTCTTCCCAAAAATCAAATTCACAAAGGTCAATAAGCAGCAGCGAATCCTCACTCGATAAAATTTACATCTCAGAAGAATCTCACGAACTATCACAGAATCAACAAGAATCATTGGAAACTGAAATTCACAAAACTTCTTGTGGACTAGCAAAAGACGATTTTGACAATATCGACCTCTATTCCGAGGATGTCATTAATGAAATTAGAGAATTAGAGAAATTTAATACTCGCGCTCTGGCAAATTTGGAAATTAATGAAAATAATTGTCGCGACCTCCTGCTTAACGTAAATACAGTAATCACTAATTCGAGAGAGGAAACGTCCGAATTACCAGTGATATTAACTGAAACGCGTTGTGGAAGAGCGAGAAATTTACTAAGTGCGTGTGACGAGATTATTGCCGAACCTAGTGAATCAGAAAATTCCCCCGTTAAAAATTCAGGGAAACTTGGAACACCCTTAAGGTCTAAGCAGTGTCTAACTTCGATTCTGAAAACCCCGCGATTCAGCGATATTTCCACTGCAACAAGACACTGGAAAACTCCTGATACACTTTTTAATCAATCACTCACCTTTTATTCCTGTAGAGACAAAAAAACACGAGCACCTCGTAAGCCGTGGAATCTCCTCGAATCTTTCGCGAGGAAGGAAAAAGTCAACCCAGTAGAAACTCTCGAGAAACAAAAAACGCCTGTACGACCTTTGCACAAAAATATCACAAGTAGGAAAATAACAGAATCAAC
>OX333073.1:32040011-32072559 GCA_946863875.1 Alloplasta piceator | reverse complement strand
ACACAGAATCTTAATCTTGGTAAAGAATCTGTCGAGAAGGACACAGATCAGAGTAACGGCCATAGCTTAGAATTTAACAAGGACCGAGAGGCGATAAAAGGCCCAGGCGACAGAGAGAACGATAGAGACAAAGACAGGGATAGAGAGGACAAACCCAATGGAAATAATGGCCTAAAATTTTTGAGCCCTAAAATCCCAAAACCTAAAGAAATAAAAATTCCAAAAATGGCAAGTAGTAATCAATTAGTGTCCCTTAAGGACGCTCTTGCCGTCGTACCTGAGTATGATAATACTAAAACCTCGTTAGGCATGTTTATCCAGGGTTGTGAGGAAGCACTCGGAATGCTCGAACCGGAGAGTGAAAAATACCTCTTCAAAGCAGTTCGAGTAGAAATCAAGGGAGAACCCCGACGAACTATTCACCTCAAAACGTTCGAAAATATGAGCCAATTGTACGAGTTTTTAAAAATGATTCATTCCCCGGCGCGAAATATACATCAATTACAGGGCGAATTAGGGACGATTTATCAAAAACTGGATGAAACAGTAATAGCTTACACGAATCGAGTCCGCGACATAGGGATTCAGATAATAGATGCTTATGAAGTTGAAAAAAATATGACCGCGGACGAAGATTTTGTAGCCAACACCGAAGAAAGCGTACTCTCGTATTTCCTGCAGGGGTTAAGACTAGAAATTGAACAACGAATGAATTTTACGCCAGGTATTGAAGAAGCGGCCGAAAGAGCTATAAAAATCGAAAAACAATTAATTGCTCAAGCGGCACTCCGTAAAGTCAGAGGAGAGCCCACCGAGAATAGAAACCTGAAATCTGAGCATAAAAGATTAGTAAATGTTGTAAATAGTAAAACAACGATTTGCCAAAGTTGTGGAAAAATTGGGCATGTAGCAGGAAATTGCGAATTGAATAAAATTTGGAACGATGGGAACTTTGAAAGAGATAAAGAACGCAAAAATAGTTCCCCATGTCAATTTTGCGGGAAAAATGGACCTACTGTGGAAAAATGTTTTAAAAAACAAGCGCAACAAGGTACGGATCCAACAAATCCAACAAATTTCCTTGCACCTACAATTACGGTTTGTCAGCTTTGCAACAAACGTGGCCATACGGCTGAAAATTGTTTTCAATATTTTCCTCCCTTAGTAAAAGATCAAGGAAATACAAATATCACGTGTCAATTGTGCAAGGAGCCAAATCATATGGCGTTTAATTGCCCTCAGCTGAAAAAAGATACTTAAATTCCCAAATTATGTAATTCAGGGCAGGTACCCCAAACATTTGGATATCAAACACAACAAAAAATTAGTTGCCAGATTTGTAAAAAGGAAGGGAATGGAGCCGATAGATGTTTTTATTTCAGAAACAATTCCTTTCAATCCTATAATCAAAATTTCGCAACCCCTCTAAAAACATACGGTGAAGTCATGGGCAACAGACAAAATCAGGAAAACATATGTTTTTATTGCAAGAACCACGGCCATTTTATGCTCGAGTGTCAGATAAGGATAAATGACGAACAGAGATTTAAAGAGGTAAGGGGAAACGCGAGCGGTCTCCTGCCACTGGGCACATCGCAGGACGCCCCACAGAATGCGCACCCAATATGTACTATAACTATTGCAAGGCAAGGCTCGCTCTCAGAGCAATAAGAATGTACTCCATCCATTTGGAGAGAGAGCGTTCTGTTCCTTCGGTGATGATGAGCGGGAAAGATTTTAAAAATTCAATCACTCTCATGATCGATACAGGTGTTACGTCCCGCGACTTTCGGGATTTCTCATCGTCCACGAGTTTACCTATATCGGGTAATTCTCGAGAAAAAATGCACATGAGAGGGGAACACGGTCGAGGCGAGGATCTATCCTTACGGTGGTCATATTCCCACCAATTCTCGAACTACAGGCCATAGCGACAGTGTCGACGGCTCACGCATCAATTCATACCATCGAGGAGAATTTTGAACCAAGTAATTATAATGCCGAAAGGAAAAATAGTATATCAAATATATTAAACATCCGCGGAGATATGGACTCCGGGAAAAATAGCGATAGGCCTTTGTGGGGCCAAGCGACGCGGGCATTAAAATCTTTGAATGCGCGTGGCACACACACTTGGCCGAGAATAAATTCGAGATACTCACGCACACTAGCATGTGTCGACACCGACGCTGTCATAAATAATACGTCGAGTAATGATACTAATACGTACGATCAGTGGTTCTTCCCTTTCATTTTTGGTAACGAAATAATTTTGAAATCCCGAAAGTCCAAAAAATAGGACAATAAAGTAAAGTCAATTCTAAATTCAAAAATGGAAATCATGGCCTGGGTCAGGTCGGTTGAAACAGAAAATAGATTCTTTTTTTTTCAAGGAAAGAAAAAAAACAAACATAGAAAGCGCAGATGAAAAATTCCTCTTGAGAATATTGAATTTCGCTACTTGAAAGTTTCAAGATGGTTGGGTTTTGCGATGATTTATTGGGGTAGAAGAGGAAAAAAAGAGTAAGGAACATGCGGACAGAAAAATGACGAAAGAAAGAAACACCACTGTGTCGTGAAAACAGCACACACGTGGCTCTTCAAGAATTAGTCACCCTGCGTGGAAAGAGAAAGGAAATCGCTTGGAGATACGGCGCACTTCAGTGCAACCCAATATCTATTTATTTCCAACGTTGATAGTTGAGATTTTCAATCAGAGGAACCCATCAAATATATTAAACATCCGGGCGTAATTAAATTTATCAACCCCCAAAGAAAAATAAGTCCGCGCGAGAGAGAATTGAGCGGGCGTGAGTGTTTGTCCAAGGGTCCGAGGAAATCTCCTCGCGCCCCGCGGACGACACGAGGCCCGCTGCCCCCTTGAATCGCGTCGTTCTCTCTCGCACAACGGGCCGCTACAGAGGATACACGCCATATATGCACTGAGAAAATAAATTTGTTGAATCATTGAAAATTTTGTTGGCTGGACTAAATGCAGCGGACACGGGCTAACAAGAGAGTGTACAGTATGCCAAACCGAATATTTTGTTTGCTTGAAAGCACGAAAAATTGTTGGTTTCACAAAAGCTATTTTGAACCAACTGAAGTAGAGTTGCATCTAACCGGCAATTAGTCCAACCAAAGAATGAAATTGTTGATTCAATGAAAAGCTACTTTGAGTTGACTGAGTCGAGTCGCATCTAACAGGCAATTAGTCCAACCAATACATAAAATTGTTGGTTCAATAGAATGTTATCTTACATTAACTGAAATACAGTTGTATCTAATCGGTAATTAGTCCAATCAACAGGAAAAATGATTGATTCAATAAAATGAGTGTTAATTAATCGTTGCTAAACATGTTATAAAAAATATGAAACTCGTGCAGAATAATTTAATATGCATGGTTTAGCGGCCCCAAAAAGAGATAAATCGAAAAAAAAGAAAAATCTGCGATCTAATTTCTCTGCCTGACTGGGAATCGAACCCTCGACCCTGCCTACCATTATACCTATCGTACCTAACTACCTGACACGCTACCTATTTCGCTATCGCCTACTACTATGCACTTGAAAAAAGTTAGGGGTTATGAAGATTCGAATTTTTTCCGGCAAGGGAAAATCTATTTTGTTTATGAATACCTTTTTTTCATCAACACTTTCAAATATGTATGAGAAATATACACTTCATGTATGCCAAGTATGAATCATATATCGCAAATATATTAGAAATATATGAGAAATACATGCATTACATATACATGAAAAATATATTATATATCATACTTGTCTTGTGTATGACGAATATACAAATTTCTGCCGTTTTATATGACATATTTTAATTATATATCTGGGATATATGACAAATATACTTTTTTCCGCGTGGGAACAATGGTTCAGTTGAATCGACTTTAGAAAAACGAACCCATTGTCTAGGCTATCCAATAGATTATTCAGTTTTCTGAACTATTTACGTGGATCGAAGCGATGCAGAATTGGATTGTAACAAAAAATGTCATTCAGTTATTACAACCTATCAACTTTAGTTGTTTCAACAATAAATCAGTCAGGTCACCATTTCCATCCAGTTCCGACAATGCTTGACAACTTGAAAAACTTGAATGTAACCAATGATCAGATGAACTAAATATGAGCGTTAGGTTGATGCGCATTTATCGTTCATCAAACAATGGTTCAGTTGAATCAACTTTATAAAAACGAACCCATTGTATAGGCTATCCAATAGATTATTCAGTTTTCTGAACTACTTACGTGGATTGAAGCGATGCAGAATTGGATTGTGACAAAAAGTGTCATTCGGTTATCACAACCTATCAACTTTAGTTGTTTCAACAATATATCAGTCAGGTCACCATTTCCATCCAGTTCTGACAATGCGTCATGCATTGTTGGAACTGGATGAAAACTTGAATCAACTATATGAAGTCAACTGTTTATATTAGTATACCGAATCATTTATTTTGTCAACTCTAATAAATATTCCGTTACTCAGACTATTCCAAGTTTGAGTCAACCAATTCGAATTCAACTAAATTTATTTATTTGATTTCACTATTTACTTTTCTCAGTGTGGGCACGAGTAATATTCAAAAGCATTTCTTTTTTGTATGAAAAAATAAATTAAAAATCTCAAGAGAAATTTCGCCTCAAAGAATACGTGCAAATTATTATTAATTATCAATGCATCTATGAATGATGTGTTCCAGGCTAATACAAAAATTTATTTATTCCAAATGATAGACTTTACATAAAAATTGTATTAAAAATCATGAAATTCCAATAATCTAGATTTTATTTCAAAATGATGATTTCAAGTAGTAAAATTCAAATAAAGGTTAATTAAAATGATAAGCGCTTTATTTTAAATAATAAAATTCAAATAAGAATTTTTTAAATAATTTATCAATTCAATTTTTGGATCCTTTAATCTTTATTGACAGAATTAATGAAAATCAGAAAATTGAAATGTTAAAATATTCATTAGTATAATAATTTTATCAGCACATTTCTTTTCTCCATAAAAAATCAGTTCAATAAATATGAAAAAAATTTACAATTCCGAGATTATGAAATCATCAAATTCTTTGGAAATTATAAAACAGTTTATTGAAAGGAATTATTGGAATCATTAAAATATAAAATAATTCATTTAAATAAAAGTAAAATTTATTAATTAAAAGACTCTCCCTTTCTTGCAAGGAAACGATGGGAGGAGTCGAAGAGAAAAGAGGAAATGCAAAGCAGTAGGGCAAAGAAAGAGAGGAAAATATGAATTTGTCATAGGAAAGAGAATGAGAGAGTCATAGCCGAAAATTAAGCCAATCGGAAGTATCGATGAGTGAGAGAGTCCGAGCGCGCGTGCGAGAGCGAAAGAGAAGAGAGGGATGGTCAGAGCCTCCGTGGCGGGGCCTAGAGCGCGACAAGAGCCCAAGCGAGGGCGGGAGTAAGAGAGAAGGAAAGCAAAAAAGATCCCTTGACTCCCTGTACGCGCGAGTATTTACATAAAAATTGAAAATTAAAAATTGTTCTGAAACATGCGCATTATAAAAGTATGGAAGAATGAAAGTAATTTGGTATAAAAATTAAGTTTAATTATAGTTCAATTATTGTAAAAACTAGGATGACCAGCGAGGTGGAGGGGAGAACCAAGGCGTGAACGTCTTGGAGACAAGGGACAAAATTCCCCCTTCCCGAAGCTAAGCGGGTCATGATTATAAAAACGCGTGTCACAAGGCACAGTTACCGCATTGATCACCGAATTTTCCGCAACTTTACACCGTTCACGACACTCATCTCCGCGTTTTTCTCAAACATTATAATTTCAGTTGTCGTCAGCGCGAATATCTTGAAAGTGTGATTCCCGTGCAAAAATTATTATATTTTTTTGTTTTAATCCTCATAAAATTTCACAGAACTTTAAGAGTGTGGTTTCGTTTAATAAAATTTTCTTTTTTTCCTTTTCCATTTTTAACAATTACGTGAATTCTAATAATTATCTCTAATCGATTAAGCCAGCTACGGCTTAATAATTCTAGTCGTTTCTTTTAAAATTAATTAAACGTTTACGCGTACTTTAGTAATTATTGTTCATCGCTATATCGAGCTACGGCTTTGATTATCCATTGACGTTATCATAAATATTGTGCGGGATTCATCTTACAACGACTATCATCGTGAATTGTGTGAAAAAGAAATCTGTGAATCCTTGTGTTGAGTTGCTGTGGGAAATATAAGCAACAAAATTTCGCAAACACTGTGCTGAATATCCTCGAATCGCCTATCCCTTCGTCGCATCGAGCTATTCTGCGATACATCATTTTTTGGGATTCGTCTTTATCGTTCGACTTGTCGTTTTCTCTGGATTCATCCCCGTCGTTCGAGCTCTCATTCTTGGACTCATCTCCATCGTTCAACTCATAGTCTCTGGGCTCGTCTACATCGTTCGATCCATCCACCTTGCAGTTCGTCTGCCATTTCTCACCCCTCGAAAGAGAACAACACAAGGTAAGGAAGAAAAAAAATCAAAATATGTCTTCCGCATGAGGATCTTGAAACCCAGGGGAACATGCTCTCGACCTCCCGCGAGTACGCCTCACGGTGGGTTGTCTAATTTCCCTCTTCGAATTTTCGCGAAATTTTCGTATCAACTTTTCATTAAAAAAAATTTTTATTTTTCAATTCATTTATTCCTTGCCGTCGATATTAAATTTATTTTAGACCCCGTTATGTCCGGCTCATGATGACTCTTCCGACGACTCTAGCGAGTTATGAATAAACTAAATTTTCTCTCTGTTTCTCCGATTTCAAGAAAATAATTTTGCTCCAAATTCTTGTTAGTGTAACGTCCGGAGATGTTAAGATAATCGAGCCTAAGCGTCGAGCGGCTAACGCTTTACTCTGTTGACTATTTATCGCGACAAAAGTAACAACAAATAATCGGTAGTGGGAACGTACACTGAAAGATCTCCGGAGACCTTGTTTTATCAACTGGTTATTAAATTTAGATTCACTTGTTCGTTGCGGAATTCTTTTTCACACCCAGGATTATGCTTTTTGAGTTAGGTTGATCGTCGATTGATGGTTGACACTTGATTTTAGTTAACACTCGTTTATTAATTTGACGTCGAGTATTTCTTTACATCTCACACAATTCACAATTTCGAGAATACAATTTTGAATAATGAGTCGACGCGGTAACACACTTCGCGGACAATTTCAAACACAAACTTTTAATATTAAATAATGATAATAAAAGATTCGCTCACGACGATATCAATTCCGAGGCTAGATACGCGATCGCGGACACACTAGGATAGTCCTACTCCTCACCCTCTCGCGAAGGTTCGGAGCGTGACGCCTCAAAGCCATCGAAGACTAAACGAAGACTAAACTTGAATTTGTCGCTGCGCAAGAGTTTTTAAAGGGTCTGTTTGCTCAGCGGGAGATGATTTTACAAATTTGGGTACACGGATTTCCCTACGTTTCTACTGGTGAATACAGTTGTTTTCCGCGTTGGTCTAGTTTCGAGACCCACGGGATGTAAAATCTTAATCGGGTATATTCTTTTCTAGTACAGCTGACTATTAATAAACATATTTTTAGTTTTCTCTCTTACTGAGGTAACACGTGCATTCCCCTGCTGAGTTTCTATTTTCATGTGGGAATTGGGAAAAACAAGGTTTCTTCGTGAAAGAAAGGCGTATGAGGAGTAGGAGGTTTCGGGAGTGCCGTTGTTTTGGAACTAAAGGTTTGGAAAAACGCTGTTCTCTGTAGTACTTGTATCCCAGAACATCCGGGAGAGGCAATAAACTGTGATTTTTACAACCTGTCATCCAAACAAGATCAGTCCACTTGGCGGTTTCTTTTAATATTTGGAGCTTTTTTCGGAAAGTGCCTATACTAGTACACAGAGACAAGCGCGAGGGTATATGTATACGTGGAGTGGATGCGTGTGTTGTAGCGGGACGCTGTGTCTATACTCGCCTATATACTTGCGAGTAGGCCGTTAGGGATGCTCTGGTCTCGGTGACACTTGTGTGCGCACCGGTTTGATGATTTTACGACTTTTCTCCATGCTGAGATATTTGAGCAGCTTGGGGTCTGATATGCACGTGTTTCCGTGAGATATTTTGGATATTCTAAGTTAATCGCACTACGTGTGGGAAAGCGACTAGAATTGTTAGCTATTTTGCTTTTACGAAATGCGTCATCGTGAACTGGTTTTTCCTTAACTATATTAAGACGGTGGCGGAGGGTCTGAATTTAAACAAAACAAGAAAAATTGAAAATACGTCATACGTGACATTAGACCCGAAAATAATTTCATTTTAAATTCCATCTCTGGAAATAAGTCATGAACTTGAAGTATTTCTGGAAAATATTTCTGGAAAATAATGTCGCAAATTTTAACTATCTCATTTCCATTTTTGAAAAATGAATTTCGAATTTTAATCGTTTTCAAGGGTCATTTCCATGAAAAATAATTTGGCTTCTAATTTAACTATTTCTGAAAATAATCTTGTTTAAAAATTTCATCTCCATGAAAAATAATTTGGCTTCGAATTTTAACTATTTCTAAAAATAATCTTGTTTACAAATTTCATTTCCACGAAGGATAATTTGTTTCGAATTTGAATTCTTTCTGGAAGGAGAAACTAACTTCGTTTCTATTTCCAAGAAATTAATTTTTAATCTTAAATGTTTTCGAAAAGCGTTTCTGAAGAGTGAATTTTAAGTTTTAATAATTTCTGAAAAATAAATTCATTTTAAATTCCTGTTTTCAGAAATTAATTTCGCTTTCAAATTACGATAATTTCTGCAGAATTTCTATTTTCAAAATAAATTTCGTTTTCAAATTACAATTATTTCTGGAGAATTTCTATTTTCAAATTTAATTTCGGTTTTGAATTTTAAACATTTTTGAAAATAATTTCGTTTCGAGTTCTCATTTTCGGAAAATGATTATGTTTCTGAATTTTAATAACTTTTGAAAAATAATTTCATTTTAAATATTTACTTTCGAAAATAGATTCTGTTTTGGGTTTTAATAATTTTCGAGAATAATTTAGTTTCGAATTCTCATTTTCGAAAAATGATTCTGTTTCTGAATTTTAATTACTCTTGAGGAATAATTTTATTTTAAATATTTACTTTCGAAAATTCATTCTGTTCTTGAATTTTAAATAATTTTGAAAATAATTTCGTTTCAAATTCTTATTTTCAAAAATTAAATTTGTTCTGAATTTTGATTATTTTTGAAACGGATCATTCCATTATTCTTATGTTCAAAAATTGATTTTGTCCTGAACTTTGATTGTTTTCGAAACAAATCATTTCATTATTCTTTTTTTCAAAAATTGATTTTGTTCTGAACTTTGATTATTTTCGAAACAAATAATTTCATTTTTGCATTCTTATTTTCAAAAACTTATTTCGTTTTTTTTTATTATTATTTTCGAAAGAAATCATTTTGTTTTTGCATTCTTATTTTCAAAAACTTATTTCGTTTTTTTGCTTCCTCATAAAGGAAGCTTTGTTTTTGTGAAAAAAATTTTTTCGCGATTTTTATGCCAATATGTTCAAAATGTCCTAAAACATCGAGAAATCATATTTAGAAAAAATGTCCGGATGGATGTGTGTGAGTGTATGTGTGTGTGTGTGTGTGTGTGTGTGTGTGTGTGTGTATGTATCCTGAGTTTCAGATGTAAATGATTAATAACTCGAAAACACTTCGAGATATCAAGCTAAAATTTGGCACACTTGTCGAGCACGAATTGCTCTTCGTTATGAAATTTTTTTTTAAATTATAACGGGTGTTCAGATTTTATCGACTTTTTTCGTTTTTGCCAGAATGGCGTAAACGCTCTAGCCTCTGCAATTTTCAAGATATTGCACTCAAACTTGTACAGAATTAGTATAGCTATTAAGGTTGTTTGGTATTGAATTTGGCGAAGATCCATCGAGGGATTAAAATTTTATGAAATTTTGAATTTTTTGAAAAATCGCCTAAACGCTTTAACTTGCGCAATTTTTAAGATATTGTACTGAAACTTTGCACAGAGGTAATATAGCTGTAAAGGTTGTTCGCTATTAAATTTGGCAATAATCTATCGAGGGATTAAAATTTTATGAAATTTTGATTTTTTTGAAAAATAGCGCAAGCGCTGTAACTTGCACAATTTTCAATATATTCCACTAAAACTTTGTACAGAACTTGTATAGCTATTTAGGTTGTTCGCTATTAAATTTGGAAAAAATGCATCGAGGGATTAAAATTTTATGAAATTTTGAATTTTTTGAAAAATAGCGCAAGCACTCTAATTTACACAATTTTCAATATATTTCACAGAAACTTTGTACAATACTTGTATAGCTATCAAGGTTTGTTCGCGATCAAAATTGGCGAAAATTGGTCGAATTTGCACATTGATTACTAATATTTTTCAATAGTTAACAAAGCTTCCTTTATGAGGAAGCCAAATTTGATCGCCATACCGTGTGTTAAAGAAAGCTATGTGAACTATCGATAAAGATGAGGAAGCAATGTGCAAATTTCAATTTGCAGGGTGTTTTTTCTAATAATTTCAAGCATTTTTCACATCTATCACTATTCTATAATTTCCATCGAATTTTATTATTATTTTCGAAACAAATAATTTCATTTTTGCATTTTTATTTTCAAAAATTAATTTTGTTCCTTATTTCGGCTATCTCCAAACGAAAATAATTTCATCTTAAATACTTGTTTTTGAAAGTAATTCTCTTTCGGTAACATGATTATCACTGAAAAATGATTTCATTTAGGATCCTTATTTTTGGAAAATAGTTTTGGTCGTAAATCTCAATTATCATCAAAAGAAAATAATCTCATTTTGTTTCAAGGTTTGATTGATTTAAGACTCATACGGTTTCAATATCCATTTAAAATCCGATGGAATTGGTTAAATACCCACTGATTGAGGGGCGTATCAAACCCAAGATAAATCGGAAAAAGTTGCGAAATCAGATAAAGCAATGGAAACAGATCCTTCATAGGCATTCGAAGCAGGAAATCCTCAGTCATATTTGGCTCAACCTTAAAGATGGAGTGAAACCGGAAAAACGTCCGGATATTGTAATAACGGATTGCACATCCAATATGGATTATCATTACGATCCTGTTGCCCGAAAATTATTATATTCTGCAACTACCCAAACGAACGTTATCGAAACACTTACTCTCGTTTAGCCCAAGGTTCTCCCTTGTTCCTTCCATCATTAAAATTTACCTCTAAAAATCAATTTTGTTTATATCCTGATACATTCACAACCGCTGGGCCCCTAGCGAAACAGTGGTTGGTACAGGCTCACATACCGGCCAATAGCTGATATCAAAAGGTCCCTAGGGTTACACGAAAAACACACATGAACAAATCCGAAGGTTCTGACGAGTTAGATCGGCTGACACAGGCTACCTTGCCAGTCAGTGACTAACCACGAAGGTGATTTCCTAGGATTGCACATAGGCTCAGAGACCCGGATCGCACAGTCGTTGGCACAGGCTCACATACCGGCCAGCGGCTGCTGACGTGAAACCTCTCAGAGCAACACTTACACCTCTTAATCCAAGAACCTCCGTAAATATTCCTGATTTATTTCCTCCCAAATGATTATCCGCAGAAAAATAATTTTCCACTTTGAGTAAATTTCAAATGATTGATATTTTTAATTTTAAATAATTTTGAATGAATATCTTTGGGCAACCTTCAGTAACTTCGAACGTCTGGAGAAGAGTAAGTCTGCAATCAGTTTTTTGGTATTTCCGGAGACCTAATTCCTGCGCGAACAATCGTTGCGCTATACAACGGAAAAAAAATCGCTTCATTATGTATCCTATAATCTAGCTTCGTATCGCGACTCTATTGATGATTTTTTGTTTGGTCCTTCTGGTCGCATTAACATCTTTATTTTATTTCAAAAATCGAAAGAAATTCATTTCCATTAAAATCGTTTCGCGTATTAAATTCTCCCCGGCTGAAAGAAATCACCCTGTCCAATCTGAAGGAATTGCGACAGCGCACAGTGGTCCCAAATCCCAAAAAGCTGGCCAAAAGTCGAAAATGTATTCAACTCGGGTGAAAGTCTGTACTCCGGGGTTTTTGGGGTCGCTGACTACGAATATGAAGTCAAAATTTAGCAAAACAAAAGGGCGGATCCAAAATGGCGGGAAATTTCGTCAAAAACGTATTCAATTCGGGTGAAAGTCTGTACTCCGGGGTTTTCGGGGTCGCTGACTACGAATATGAAGTCAAAATTCAGCAAAACAAAATGGCGGATCCAATATGGCGGGAAATTTCGTCAAAAACGTATTCAATTCGGGTGAATGTCTGTACTCCGGGGTTTTCGGGGTCGCTGACTACGAATATGAAGTCAAAATTTAGCAAAACAAAATGGCGGATCCAATATGGCGGGAAATTTCGTCAAAAACGTATTCAATTCGGGTGACATTTGAAGACTTGAGGACTTGAGAAGAAGAGGATTGGAATACAGTCATTATAATCATTATTACAATGACAATGAACATTCATAATATATTTCTTTCATTCTTTTATTTCTAATCGATATAATTTTAGCTTTTTTTACAATTAATCACTGTCCTGTGAACTGTCATCATCGTCACATGTATCGCTCGTATCATCAGAAAAAATCTGCCTTGATTCTGGAACTGAAGGTGGAATCAATAGTTCAACCGCGTATGGGGATAACGATCTTAGTTTCTTCGAAGGAAGTTTTCGCAAACTGGATATTACTGGATCTGACGTTACTAAACATCTGCAAAAAATGTCTTCCATGTTTTTGATGCAGTTACATTTTCGTGAAAAATCTTCTCGGAATCTTTTAATGTACTTATTGCATGATTCCTGAGCTTCTTCAGACATTTGTCCGATAGGAAGTAACGAATCTATCATTATCAACACAAGTTTGAAATTGATGTTAATTTTTTTGCCGCCAATTACAGTTTCAAAGGGCACGAGGTTTCTCTCTTGCGCTTGGATACAATCAACTTCTGCCCTAGTTGCTTCGGCAGTTTCATGAAAGAATTCAATTTTAATTGGGCGATAAAATCTTGGTGACGAAGGACGAGGATTTTTCCAAATAATCACGTGTGGATTGACTTTATCAAAGATTTGCAAGGGAACAAGTGAAATGAAGAAAATGTTGGCATCTGATTTATTGCCGTCTCCATCGTTAAATTTTTGTTTGTAAGTACTTTGACCAGAAGTTCCATCGCATCCCCACTTGCATATCAATTCTAAATTACCAACTTTGTTTTCAGGAAGACTTCCAATAACGTCCGATTGTACCGTTAATATTCTTTCAGCTGTATGATTTAGCAATGCTTGGAGTCCAACTGTGGCTCCACTTTCAGTTACGGAAATTTCTGACTTTGCAGGGTAACACTTTTTTTTAGAATCCAATACACATTTATAAGGCGGGTATAATTTACAATTTTTTTTCAAGCTTACAGAACGTAGTAATTGGTATTGACTTTTGGTCATTTTACCTTCTACCACAAGTGATAATGCTTCGTTGCCTGACAGTACATCTTCTGAAACGCGTTCCATAGACTTACGGTACTGTGATGCTTTTGATGGACTGCCTTCTGTGACATCCCTAATTACCTTTGAAGCTTGTAAATTTCCAGAAGCCCGGAGACCCATTTGTGTAGCGTAGGCCAATTCGTGGACGGTATGTTCTTTTCGAACCTTTTCCGTCTTCCTACGTTTTGACCGATCACTTAAATCGCCCCAGCTTGTGGAAGGACGCCCCATTGTGCTTTCCGTAGAAGGATGCCCCAATGTGTTTTCCGTAGAAGGACGCTTCATTGTGTTTTCCGTGGAAGTCTTCAAACGTTCCTTTTCAATCGTGAAAGACACAGGAACGTTGAGCCACTCATCGAATTTATTGAAGAATTCCGTTTCGTCCCTCCTCGCTTCTTGCCACCTCTTTTTGAAATTCGATACCAATCTACCCATGGCATCTTTCAGATTTTTCGACAAAATGTATGGATGCTTCAATTGTTTTGACACCTCCATTTCAAATATGTCAGTGACAATGTTGACATTTTCTTTTAATACCGATTTCACAAGTATGTAAATTTCCTTTCTCGTGAAAGAAATTTCGTCGGTATTATCCAGAGGATCTGTAGGAAATGCAAAATAACATTGACAGAAGAATTATCTTTATCAATTTCCTATGAACAATATTTCAGACGCGAAAATTACAAAAAACTGCAGAAAGCATTTTTGCCTCCACTATCGAATTTTTAGTGCGACAAAATTTCGACTAGTGTAGGACACTTTTGAGTGAGAGTGTATATTCAAAAAACGAGGATAAAAAATTTCATAAACTGCTACAATTATATCTTCTACTGTGGGGAATATTTGTGCCAAGTTTTAAATTTTTATATGAGTATTGACTAAGTTGAAAAAAATTTCAAATTGTTGACCGTGTAAAATACGCGTATATTCCATTCAAAACTTTTACTGCCGGGGGGGCATAAAAATTACATTCAAAACCGAAGGAGCAGCTACGAGCAGCTAATTTTTGGATATGTTTTGAAGAAATGTCTAAGTAACAATTTCCATTTAGTTTAAGAGCGGGGGTAGATAGGGGTTTTGACTTATTGCTTTTTCTAACACGACTTTTCAGAACATAACCAAGAAAAATACCACTACGTTCATTAATGACTTACAATTTCATACATCGTTAACGATAATTTTGAGCAACACACTCAAATTGTACTTACTTTCTGGAGAAGAATCCATTTTGTAAAATCCAAATCCGTTAACTCTTCACTCTTCCAGACGCGTCGAAACTTTCGTCTTATTTCTCCGCGCGACGAGCAAACAATGCGGTCGGCTCGACGCTCACGAATAAAATGGATTCCTGAGCCAGGTATGGACGCTCCCCTTTTCTTAACGGTCATAATACATACTAGAGGTACCACTACAACTATTCCAACTGTTCGGAAAAGTGTCTGAATTGACTGGTTGAGAAATTGGGCGAAAAAGATGGAAGAGTGAAGGGACGAAGTGGCTGGAAGTTCGATGCGGACGAAGAAAAAAACTCACTCGCGTGCACACAATATTTGGGTTTTATTAACAAAAATGGTTTAAACTAAGTAAAAGTGTATAATCAAAGTTCGAAACCGTTCAAGAGTTTCGCCTCGGCGATGACTATGCGCGACCGAGGCGATACTGGAAAATGGCGGTCGTATCGTTCGACGCCACGTGTCGCGCGAATAACTTTTCTCGCAAATTCTCGAAGTAAACCGCACCGAATCGAAGTGAATACTTTTCCGTGAAGTTATCGAAGGAAGCCGAACCGTTAGCGCTCTTGGCCGGTCGTAAATCGTCCAAGAGCTCGTGAAAAGAAAGAATGAAAACCGCGGAGTGAAAAATGGCCGATAATCGATGCGAATCGAGGCGCTTGCCAAAACGAAGTGAAGAGGCGATGATCGATCGCCGCGAGAGAGCCGCCGTTTGGAGGGGATAGAGTCGCGCGAGCCACGGGTAACGCCGAGTCCAGCAAGAGCTTGACCGTTCACTGAGGGTCTCTCGCGGGAGCTCTGTCGACTACACGCTTTTCTGAACACCAACCATTGAAAGTCCCTAGAAAAAAATATTTTTTTTCGACTTTTGGCCAGCTTTTGGCGATTTGGGACCACTGTGCAGCGGTTTAATCGAAATCCCCGTTCATACGCGATATTTAAAATTTTGACTATGCAATTTTTCGATATGTTATTTTTTTTCAAGTTGTCCCGTTTCATTTGCATCAAATCTCCTAGTTTGAAAATCGCAATATTCTAACGCCTCAGTAACAATCCGTTATTTAAGACACCAAGCTCAATAAAATACACTCTCACGGCCGTCCTGAGCAAATTTCCGCGAGGTTAGGCTCGAAAAGGCCACCTGTCCAACATAACGCAGTTTCTTCCGAAAAACGTGTAAAGGAAGGGTTTGCCCCTTCTTGACCGAGATGGAAAACTCGCTGACTGGGACGTAACACAGAAGCAGGACCAAATTTGCTAGAATGAAGTTGCATAACCAGACCAGAATTAATAAACCAAGGGGAAATTTTACGACTAAATGGGATCACCAGACTATCAATTTATACAAAGAGCTACGTCACAATGGAAGCTTTTGGACGCTTTACTACTTTCCATGTAGTAACAGACGATTTTCCCATCGAAGAAGATGAAATTCTGGGATCAGAATATTTAGACGAAAATCGTGTAAAAATTGATTATGAAAAACGGCAACTAGAAATGCAAGGAATTAAAATTCCTTTTGCCTTGCCAGAAACATTTCTGATTCCCAAAGAATCAACTAAATTATGTTTCATTCGAATAAAAAATTAAGAAATTAGAGAGGGATATTTACCACCGTTAGATGCTGGAAAAGGACTCATAGTACAGAGTGGATTTTTGAGAAATTACAATGGAAAGGCGTACGTATATATCACAAATATAAACCCTCACCCCGTAAAGGTGCATGTACCGGTGTGGCAATTGAAAAACGAAAGTGAATTTGCAATCTGGGAGAATTCTCAAATTATAGATCTACCAGATAAGGATCCAATTAGAAAAAGGGATATTATCAATGAAGAAAGAAGGAAACAGAGAATAAAAAAGACAAGGAAGATTTGAGTAAAAATACGGAAAAAGATCAAGTTAATTTGAGTAAAAATACGGAAAAAGATCAAGCAAATTTGAATAAAAATACGGAAAAAGATTTAGTAAATTTGAGTAAAAATACAGGAGGAGATAAAGGGAAAGAAAAGGAAAAAGATTTAAGTAAAAATACAGAAAAGGAAAAATTGATTGTTCATTCTTATTTAAACGCACGGGAAAAGATTTGCAGAGATGAATCTTCCAATCTTTCTCAGATGGGAAATTGTTCAGGATTTATTAATGCAGAGAACTATTCCGATGTAAGGCTGAGGAGAGTGTCCGTACCTGCGAGAGACAGGAAAGGCTCCGTTGGAGAAATGCCTAACACGATAAGAGTAAATAGACCCTGCGGGGCCAGCTCTGTGCATGGTGTCGGTCTTTGTCACGCTTCTACAAATTTAGGCTCTACGGAGGAACTACATCCGGATGATGTTGCAAAGATTAATTTTCGAGTCGACTCAATTATTTTAGAAATGGCGGAAATATATGTAATAATTGCAAAGGAATAAAAACAGGGACTGATCATCCTCGTTTAAATTCACCGGAAACATTTTATGCGGACAGCTCCAACGATTCAATTTCGAAGAGTTGCCCTGTATCAATTGATACAACATTTAGTTCCGATGTTTGCTCAATGGAAGTATTAATACCTACTCAAGTCGAAAAAGACTCCGTTGAAAGTATACTTCATAGCAACGATTTTAAAATTCATTCAAATATTTCAAAAAATAAGACGTCAAAATTGATATCAAATATAGAGCCGGAACAACTAAATTTCACCCAAAATATTGATTATTCGGATCCCGCGAGGCAATCACATGGTAGTGCACGACCGGTGATTGTAAACGTTGGAACCGAAAATGTCAATTCAAATCGTGAATTAATATATGGGCCCCAGTCAGAAAAGGTAGATCGAAAGTTTTTACCAGAATTTTTGTCAGATAAAAATGCAAATATTAAATCACAATCATTAGAGGAGGAATGCACCCAAGACTCTCCGAAAAGTACAAATTCCAAATTAATTTGTCACAAACAAAAATATTTTGAAATAATAAATTACGATTTAGTGCAACGCCTTGGCACACAAAAGATTTCACGGGAGTTACCGAATTTTCCACGCAAAAGCAATTGTCATTTAAGGGCTTACATACAGTTAGAAGGCTTTAAAAAGACGGATTTTCAAGAATTTTTTTCGCGCAGACTATTCAATTTATTAATTTGAAAATTGGTGTACATATTATAATAACCTTATAATATATTAACATATTTTTTATTTGTAAAAATAATCATCGCGAATGTTGCTATCGCCGATCTCCTAGAGCTCCGCAAAAAAACGAATTTTGCGGTGATCACGATATCTCTGGACCGGATTATCTGAAATGAAAAAACCAAATAAATTTCGTTAATATAATACATTATCTAGTATTTCATCGAAGGAATTAGCGAAAAAATAATTTTTGACAAAATGGCGACTTCTCAAAATAAAAGACTCGATTTTGAACGAAAATTTAAGCCTTAAATTGTTTATAAAATGGAAAATATTTATCGGAGAAAAAAAATCTTCGATTAATTACTAAAAAATCTAGTTAAAAAGGTTGTGTTAAAATTTGAGACTGATCGGTTCAGCCGTTTTCGAGAAATCTTGATCACCGATTTTGAAAACATAGTTTTGAGAAAAACGCGTTTAAAGTTGCGACTGTGAGACGCGCCTCCCTAACGCGCCTTCATAAATGTGTCTATAACTTCGAAAATACTCGTCTGATTGACATAAAATTTTGAGTGTGTATGCTCCAATATATGTATATTCAGAAAATACAAAAAAAAAACGATTTTTTGAAAATTACAAGTGTATTTAACCCCTTAAGGGGAGTAATTCGGCTGAAATGAATAAAAAATCGATTTTTGGAAAAAAATTTTTTATGTTCTGTGATACCTTTTGCACCTATTTCTCAAGCCATAAGGGGATTTAAAAAAAAACGGCTGAGTTACGGACCAAAATATAAAAAAGTGCACTAAAAATAAATAAAGATTCATAAATTTATTTTCAAAAATCTGAAAATTTTAGTATATGATATAAAAATACTGAGAATTACTTGGAGTTGAACTTGGCGATGGCGAACTTTTTTTCGCCGTTTTCAACTTGTAAATGAGGCATTTCATGACATTTCGATCGAAATCTTGCCTTGATAATTCCGATTTTTTTCCAAATTTAAAAAAAAAATGAACACATTGAAAAAAAAAATTCCAAATTTTTTCAGAATTTTTTGGTCACGAGTTTTTTGGATTTTTTTTTTAAGGAACCCATTCGTAAAATCGGAAAAAAAATCAGAACGATCTAATAAAATATAACAAAATTTTCGAACAAAGCCCAAAAATATTGTTATATTTTATTAGATTATTCTGAATTTTTTCAGATTTTACAAAGTGGTCCTTTTTTTCAAAAAAAAAGAAAAAAATCCAAAAAACGCGTGACCAAAAAATTCTGAAAAAATTCAGAACATTTTTTTTCAGTGTGTTTTTCTATATAAAAAATATAGAGGAAAATCGAAATCATCAAGGCAAGATTTTGATCGAAATGTCTTGGAATGCCTCAACTACTACATGCGCATAATACAGTGCTCTGCTTGCAGAGCGCACCGGAGCGCACCTTTTATAAAAATCTTACTCTCGTGTAGTGCTTGCGCCTTGTCCGCAATATGGCGATCACCCGCGTGCTTAGCTCAATTACTTTCATCGCACAATTCTATAGCGGTTATCTTATGAATTCTTCGGAGAAAAATGTACGTCTGTAGATTAGATGGTGCCATAGTATGAATATTCATACTAAGCATCAATAACACAATTTTCATCAATCTTTTTATTCCCTATACAAATTTGTGAAACACACATAGTTACAGCCCTGCAGCACTCAAAAATATGTACCCCCGCTATAGCCGTCACGCCGAGGTACGTCACGCCGAGCCATGTACTAACGACTAACCTATTCATGATGCCGTTCTTTTTGACAGTTCACGAAATTATATCGGTAGACTTGTGTTTATTGAATTTTTCCAATTTTATTCCATTTTTTATCGTTTTATTGGGATCGACAGTTTTTTACGGCAAATATTGGCCACGTTTCTGTTTATCCGGACGAAAAGAAATATTTGATGTTGGCATAGCGAAAGAAAAAAGTCGAAATTTCATTACATGTGAATCACCAGTGAAATATAAAAAATTTCCGGTACTTAATATTTTTGACTGTTTAACTGTATTTTAGAGTTGACATATTTTTTTATTTAAAAGAAAAATGAAAACAGCGTTCAAAAATGTTTGTTTCATGAGCAGAGTGTTTTGTAATAAAATTTTGTATACAGGTGAATTTTATCTGCAGCAGCGAGGAGAGAAGAAAAATCTTTGCCACACCATCAACTTCAGATGCTGTTTACCAAAACCTGGATCTTCAAATATTCTGCGCGTGATTCTGAAAAGACCGCTCGATGGATTTTATTCCAACTAGTCTCATTTTCTTCGTAGCGGATGTATCTATCGTATGAACGCAGCACATTTTGATTAAAGTAATTTCCTTGGGAGGGGTTATTGACTTAAAGATTTACTCAATCTAGTTTTATTTAAACTTTTTCAAAATTGATGTGTAGCTTCAAAAGAGAGGCTTTAAAAAAATGTCCCGCGTTCATACGATAGATACATCTGCTACGAAGAAAATGAGACTAGTGGGAATCAAATCCATTGAGCGGTCTTTTCTGAATCACGCGCAGAATGAAAAAACTTCAAATTCTGTTTATCCGGGTGCCACGACACCTGAGTGATTTAATCTTGAGTATGAGGAAAACTCGATTAATACTTAAGACTATAGGCAATTGGTTATACTTATGGACTAAGTCCGAACAAAAATGTTGCCATTTTTAAAAATGAAAAAATTAGCTGACTCGACCCCATTAATCAAAGATTCACACATTGAAGAACGCCTTAATAAAATCAAAGAAGTTGTAAGATCAGATAATTTAAATCTTGAAGAAAAGGAAAGCATCGAAACCCTTTTAAAAGAAAGTACAGGATTATATGATCTGCCTGGAGAACCGCTCAGCTGTACGACTATTTTGCAGTATAGGATACCCACCACCGATGATTTATCCATTAATACCAGGGGGTATCGTTGGCCCGAGGTGACAAAAGACGAAATAAGTCGACAGATAGAAGAAATGCTGACTAACAGCATAATAATATCATCCGTGTCCCCTTACAATTGTCCTGTATGGGTCGTGCCTAAAAAAGCCGACTAAAGGAAATAAACGATGGCGTGTCGTATTTGACTATAGTTCTCGCAATGAAAAAAACAATAACAGATGCATACCCCATTCTCAATATTATCGAAATATTGGACCAATTGAAGGTGCACAATATTTTTCAGTCTTCGATTTCGCGTCGGGTTTCCATCAGATAGAAGTCAGTCCAGAGGACTGTCATAAAACTGCATTCATTATGCCTCGAGGGCATTCCGAATTCGTAAGAATGCCTTTCGGGCTACGCAATGCCCCCCCCCCCCCACCTTCCAACGTGCGATGGATCTGACGCTTGGCGATACATTGGGAAAAGGCGTTTTTGTGTATCTCGGCGATATAGTCATATGTGCCAAAAACCTTGACGATCATACCAAAATTTATAGAGAATTAATAAAACGTTTGGAAGCTGCAAATTTAAAATTACAACCCGATAAATGCGAATTTCTTAAACCCAAAGTAGCATATCTCGGTCATATAATAGGAAAGGGCGGAGTTAAACCCGATCCAAAAAAATTACAAGCCGTTAGGGAATGTCCAAGACACAAGAAGATTAAAAGCATTTGAAAATTTTCAGGACTTCCGGGATATTACAGAAGATTTATTGAAGGTTATGCGAAAATCACTAAACCTTTGACCTTATTACTCAGAAAAGAAACAGAATTCGATTGGCAAACAGAACACCAAGAATCGTTCGAGATACTAAGAAACAAATTATGTACAGCCCCCGTACTTAAATACCCTGACTTCTCAAAACCTTTTATTTTAACTACCGATGCATCGGGTGTGGCGATCGGCGGAATTTTATCTCAGGGAGTAATTAATCACGATCACCCATGTGCCTATGCATCGAGAGCTCGGAATAAAGCTGAAGAAAAATACGATACATATGAAAAGGCGGCTTTGGCTATAGTATACTGCGTACTTCATTATCGCCCCTACCTGTACGGGAAACGCTTTACCATAGTAACCGATCACAAGCCCCGTATGTGGTTCCAACGAGCTACGGACGGTAACGCAAGAGTTCTAAGATGGCGGCTAAAGCTCGCTGAGTACGAATATGACGTAGTATACAAGGCTGGCAAGACGAACGTTGACGCCGACGCCTTATCAAGAAATCCTGTAGAAAATTCCATTATCTCTGACGAGATAATGGTAATACGAGCAAACCCAGAAACCAGAAAAAGAGAAAACCCAAATACATGTTAACAGAGGCAGGTATTTTAGCATTGCTAGAAGAAGAGTCCGAAGAGGACGATGTGGAAGCGGACGAATTGATACCACCCAATAGTAACGAACAACACAGCTGGTATCGCGAATATGGGGAAAATATTGAAGCAAGTAGCATTAACGATATGGAAATCGGTTCCACAAACGAACAAGAAGTTTCTCCGGACGAAGATACGACATATTTTAATCTCGTATATACACCTGAAGAGAATGAACTCGAACAGGTTGATCTAAGAAATCCTATTGTAGAAGGCTCGCTACGTGATTGTTCAAGCAAAATTATTACCAACAGTCATGAGGACAATACAGACAAAAGAAATATAAAGAGCAATAAACATGACACATATTTAGAGACACACGTGGGAACTCATCTTGATGAGATGAGGAATAATGAAGAGTCGATAGACACAAGAAATTTCAGACTCGCATTTTTCATCTTGTAAAATTCACATTAACAATTCTCTCATGCCCAGCATAGAAAATGCAGAAAGGGAAACAAATAATCTAGTGGGCAATCCCGCGGATGGGGTTAAAAACAGTCCGGTCACACAAGAAAGTCGTAAAAACTCGAAGCCCGATGCTCGTAAAAACGCCCGCGGTAATAGGGAAAACCTAGTCAAAAGAAATGTTCCATCGACGAGTCGAAGAAAAAATGGCTCTGGCAATGAAAGGTGGGACTCCAAGGACGAGGGCCCAATAAGTCCTACGTCTGGGAAGAGGAAAAAGCTTCGCCGCCGCCGAATAAGATCCGTGGAAAGTGACACCGACACTCCAGACGATCGCCAAGAAAATGCGGCCGAGCATACAGAAAGCAACGAATGCCCTCTCCCTTCGATTCAACACGTGGGCCCTTCACCCGAGCATGGTACCACAACCTGCCCTGACATCAAGCAGTCCCGAGATGTACTGCACACTCATAAAGATAATTTGACCTACTTCGTATCGGTTGAGGGTCAACCATTAGATGTAGGAGCCACTTTACTAAAGGAAAATGATAGTTATCTACCAAATAAAAAACTGAAATTGAACCAAGCGCAAACTATGAAAAAAGGAACGAAATTTTACATCGCATTACCTATTTCTGAAAATAATGAAGAAAGGCCCACGATAACACTTGAAAATATTAAACAAACATTAGCATCTTGTAAAATTTTGACTGAGAAATTAAATTTAGGAACAATCAGTATTGCAAAATCACAACACATATGCAATATTCCGTGGGAAGAAATTTTATATCAATTGGAAAACATACTAGCATCAGAAGATTTGAAGGTGATCATTTGTAATGGGCTTGTACGTCAACCACTCACAGATTTACAAAATGAAATCATCTAGGAAATGCACAGTTCACCCATAGGCGGACATAGAGGAGTGAGTAAGACATATAATCGCATCAGACATCATTATTACTGGAAAAATTAAAAATCAGATGTATAACAATATATACAAGGTTGCTTACAATGCCAATTAAAAAAATTAGTCCGAGTAAAAACCAAGCAACCAATGATGATTACAGATACTCCTGCTACAGCTTTCGATAAAATTGCTATGGTTATCGTAGGACCATTGACGAAAACTCAGAAAAACAACGTGCATATTTTGACTACACAAGATCAACTAATTGAATTTTATATGGCGATTCCCGTAGCAAATTCCACAGCAATAACAATCAAGATAGTAATTTCTTGAGCGATTACTTTAGACAAAGTGCAAAATAATTTAAAATTCGCAAAATAAGAACTACAGCATTCCATCCGCAATCTAACGGGTCATTAGAAAGATCCCATCACGCACTTGGCGAATATTTAAAGCACTGCACTTGCAAATAATACAATTGGGACGAATGTATCGAGTTAGCCATATTTAATAACAATACGAACGTGCATGAAGGAACGAAGCACACTCCATACGAGATGCTATTTGGGGAAATAGCTAGAACTCTCTCTAATCTATCCATTGCCGATGCAGACAAAATAGCAACATTCGACGGGTATTTAATAACACTTACTACCCAAATTCACGAAATTCAACAAGGCCGCGACAATTTGACCAAAGCTAAAGAAAAGGCAAAGACTATTCATGATAAAAAAATGAACTCAGTTCAATTTAAAGTTGGCGAACCCGTATTTTTGCTCAAAGGACCGAAACCCGGTAAATTGGCAGATGAATGTACTGGGCCACATGGAATAATGGAAATTTTAGCCAATGGTAATATCAGGATAAGAATAAAGAAAAATACTAGCATAGTACATCCCAATCGATTACGCAAATCACTTATCCCTATTACAAACTCATGAGTTGAAATATCTTGTACAAAAATGTCGGGATAACTGAAAAAACGAAATACTATTCCTTCTTTTTGGAGAAATCAAGAAAAAACATGAAAGAGCTAGAAAAAAAAACCATAGATACATAAACTATAGATAAAAAACTAGTATAAAGAAACCAAAAATTTTTTTTTTGTCATAGGTAAAATTTAGATAACACTTAAACTTAAGTCATCATTAAATTAAAGGTATAATTAACATTTTCTTCTTTCTCAAGGTAAATTAGGGTACGCCTATATGATTTCTTCTACGACAGAAATCAACATGTCTCAATGCAGCCGCGGAAAGGAAACGTTGTCGTCCGATGTGTTAAGTCTATTGGCACCTGCTACTGCTCCAGAGGCATTAAACAATCTCGAAACAGGAACTTGACTCATCGAATGAAATGGACCATTAGAGGGAAAAGAAAAAAATGAAAAACAAAAAAACAATCAACAATCAAAAAACCCACATAGGCATCAGAAGCAAAAGGGAGTATAAATAAATACGGTAAAGGAAACATATCTATTGATCTTAAATAGAAATGACAAATAGAATCCTTCAAAAAAAAAAACAAACAAAAAAAGAAAAGGGAGTGATATAAATTAATTTTAAGAAGATTCTATTTTCCTTAGATTGACATTGAACAAATTTTTTTTTGCTCACATAGAAAATAAAAGGAAAAACACAAAAAAGAGGGACATAATTACTACAATTTTTTATTTAAGCCATTATCTTTTAATATTAACAAAAAAAAAGAACTTTAACATTTGCTCGCTAATTAAACTGAATCAAACACTTATCCATCTTTCTTTACCAAACAGGACTAAACCACAATAGAGGAAACGATCAAGGAACCATTTGTGTGCTATTTGTCTGGCGTTACATTCCAGAAGGAGGTACAGGATCCACAACATCCGAACGTACTCCTTATCAATACAAGGAAAACTCAGTCTCACCCATGGACCGACCACTCAGGCTGATCACGCGTAAAAACATCACTATCCACGCTTTGAGAAAGATCAAACACGTCAAGACAACCCGCTCGTAGAGGAATACATCGATGACAACACGGGAATAGCAACGCCATACCTCAGGTCAATTCATCATTAGCATCCTGTATAGTTCAAACTCAGAAGAAAAAAAAACACGAAAATGTTATGAAAGAGTTATAGTCCAGTCGGGTAGTCACTTGACCGTGAAAAAATTAGGGACCACAATTTCAATGTTCTAAGCTTTAGGGGGGGGGGGGGTCGATGGTAGTGTAAATTTAGAATCGCGACTGAATTCCGTGCCTGCATCAGCCGCCACATTGAATTTGAGGGAAAATCGTTTTTGCTCAATATCTCGGCCATTTTGAACTTTACAACAAGAATGGTAAGGACTCAAGTTGTTGCAATTGCGATTTCCTACAACATCTTTTCTGCAAATTTTATCGTGCGATCGATATTTTTCAAGTTTAGGGGGAAAACAGTGACAAAGTATGATTATTGAATTATCTCGTTTGTTATTGACTTAACGACATAAATGTACATAAACAAAGTTGGAAAGAATTATATTTCCTACATTTTTAATCTCTTTAATTTTTTCGCTATAACCAATTTTAAGGTCGTACGCTTGCGATAAAGACGCGAGCGTAGGACCTTGCGAGAATTGGTTTTAAAGGAATTGTTTTTGCTCAATATCTCGGCCATTTTCAACTTTTCAACAAAAATGGTCGGCCCTGAAGTTGATGCAAATGCTATTTCCTATAACTTTTTCGTGCAAATTTTATTGTGCGATCGATATTTTTCAAGTTAAGGGGGAAAATAGTGACAAAGTATAATGATTGAATTATCTCGTTTGTTATTGACTTTACGACATAAATGCACATCAACAAAGTTGGAAAGAATTGTATTTTCTACATTTTTGATCTGTTTGATTTTTTCGCTATAACCAATATTGAAGGTCGTACGTACCCCGAAGACCAACAGATAGTTTTGAAAGGTTGGGAGCAGCGAAGACGTGCTGCCAAACATTGTTCGCCGGACATCGTCGTCAGCGCAACGTCTGTTCCGTCTATAACGCAGGAGAAATTTTTATCAAATTTTAAAAATAAAGCAAGGCTCATACACCGTCTGAAAAGAAGTTTGCAAAATGCCGATCTTGTCGTTCAGCAGGCACCGACAGACGCAGATTTTTTCAATGTCGGTACGGCTATTGTAGAAGCTGCTAATTACGATGAAGTTACCATCATCGGCGAGGACATAGACCTGCTCGTACTGTTGACAGGGTTGGGCCGTCACTTGAAAAATATTTTCTTCATGAAAGCGAGCAGAGGTCGGACTGCGGAACAACTGTTTTCACGAGCAAGTTTTAAATACGAAGAAGCTGTTACTGAACATATACATATTATTCTTGCACGCCTTTAGTGGATGCGACATGACATCCTCTATATTCAATGGCGGTAAAATTAAATTCTTCAATACTGTTCAGAAAAATCGAGATTTGCAAGAAGGTCTGAACTTATTCCAACAACACAGCGTCAACAGATATGTATTAGCAGCAGCTGGAGAACGGCTTTTAATAGCCTTGTTTGGAGGCGGCCAGGACGACAAATCGCTCGATGCTCTGCGATTCAAATGCTTGGCCATATCCGTAAATAAAAACAAATTCAACTTGGCTGGTCTTCCACCCACCTCAAAAGCGGCGGAACAACATGCATACCGGACGTACTTGCAGGTGCAAATGTGGCTAGAGTACGATATAGATGCCACGGAATGGGGTTGGAAAAAACTCCCCGTGGGTTAGAGCCCATCACTACCACTACCGAACCCGCACCGGTATTGTTGCTTACAATGATTTCCTGCAAGTGCAAGACAAATTGCGGTAAAATGTGTGTGTGTCGTAAAGCCGGATTGAGATGTACTAGTATATGCCAGAGCTGCAGTGGTGAGACCTGCGACAATGTTGTTGAGCTTCAACAATTACTCGATGATGATGACGACGACGATGGTGATATCATCACAAATCCTGCTGAATCAACTGAATGTAGTGAGGACGACGACTGCGAAGAGGAAACCGACGATGTTCATTTGGCAGGACCATTATCAAAGAAGCAAAAAATGAATTAGTAGCGACAACGACATCTCAAGACAAGAGCTTCTGGTCATCCCAACTTTATGAGAAAAAATCAATAAAAAAAAAATGGCTTACACCTTTAACGCTTGCAAGAAACTTTTATAAAGAGGAAGACGGCAGAAGTCGTAACAATCTTGCAAGCAATGACACGTGGATTAGACCCACTGGGGATACCAGGTAAAAAACACGCGCCTGAAACTCTACCCCAGTGGTGGTGTGGAAACGGATTCGCAAAAACTATTTTCATATTGCTCTGCACCTTTACTGCAAGCGTACGACCTTAAATATTGGTTATAGCAAAAAAATCAACGAGATAAAAAATGTAGAAAACATAATTCTTTCCAGCTTCGTTTATGTATATTTATGTCGTCAAGTCAATAACAAACGAGATAATTTAATAATAATACTTTGTCACGATTTTCACCCTTAACTTGAAAAATATCGATCGCACGATAAAATTTGCGAAAAAAAAGTTGTAGGAAATAACATTTGCACCAACTTCATATCTGACCATTTTTGTTGAAAAGTTGAAAATGGCCGAGATATTGAGCAAAAACAATTCCTTTGAAACCAATTCCCGCAAGGTCCTACGCTCGCGTGTTTACCGCAAGCGTACGACCTTAAATATTGGTTAAGCGAAAAAATCAAGAAAATCACAAATGTAGAAAATATAATTCTTTCCAACTTTGCTTATGTACATTTATGTCGTGAAGTCAATAACAAACGAGATAATTCAATAATTATACCTTGTCACTGTTTTTCCCCTTAACTTGGAAAATATCGATCACACGATAAAATTTGCACATAAGAAGTTGTAGGAAATCGCAATTGCAACAACTTAAGTCCTTACCATTCTTGGTGTAAAGTTTGAAATGGCTGAGATATTGAGCAAAAACGATTTTTCCTTGAATTCAAGATGGCGGCTGATGCAGGCACGGAATTCAGTCGCGATTCTAAATTTACACTACTATTGACCCCCCCTAAAGGTTAGAACAATAAAATTGTGGTCCCTAATTTTTTCGCGGTTAAGTGACTACCCGACTGGACTATAACGTCGCCTTCGTAACTGACGTACCCTATACCGGCCTATCGACCCAAGCTATACATCCTTAGATCTGATAATGCTCTAACCATTATAAAAAGAAAGAAGAAGGCTCGTGGTGTCTCGCTCTGCCGCTCTTGAAAAACAAATACACACAAGGGAACGTTTCTCGTTTTCTTCCTCACACATATACAAATATGCGTGTATCTATAGTAGATTTAAAGCAAGAACAAACGAGATGACTCTAAATAACGTTGAATTTTCCTATCCCATATCGAATGAAATTTAAAGATAAATAACTGAAACTTAATTAGATTACGAACTATCAGGCCAAATTCGCAATAAAATTGAGAAACAAAAACAAAATAAACAATTGGAATTAAATCATAAGTAGATGAACAAACGAAATAGAATATTGGTTGAATAAACAAATTAAATAATTGAAAATGTATTTATATTTATATTTAATTTATTTATATCTCTTTTAACGAAAAAACAGACAATAAAGATTAAAATTAAGAACGAGATCCAAATTAGTCATGAACAAAATAGGAATTAAAAACAATAAGCATTGCCGATGGAGAAGATCAAGATAATAGCAAAAACCACCCGTCGCTCCCGGAAAAGTCAATGACCCCGCAGAGGCACAGAAAAGAAGCGAGAAAAGATCTGAAAGGGGTCCAATCTGAAACGCACTGACTCACCGTGCCTTGATTTCTCCCTCCCTCCGTCTCTCTCTCTCTCTCTCTCTCTCTCTCTCACACACACACACACACACACACACACACAATCTTCCGCCTATCATCATCACCACCAGAGCATCCATTTTTACTATGTTTGCGATTTTTCGTGCACATCATTGATTCATACATATTGTTATTAATAGCAAAACCCCTTGGTAGTGTATCAGTAGAATTCTAAAGCAAAATTCTTTTATTGCTAGTCCAGCTGAGAGCTAACTTGGTCGGAGCAACAGTTTCCTTTATTGATATTGATGATTCTCACCATCTGTAGATGATATGCAAATTCCCCGAGAAGGATTGACACGGAGATGCTAGATAAAGTATCGGGATCCAAAGTTCGGTCGTATTCATCTGGTGGCGAAACCAAAGAAACGATTAAGTAGAAAGCGCAAAGCCCCTTCAGCCATGCGAAACGTCGAGGTTTGATAGGATAAATTAAAGATTATTCTGAAAATTGTTGAGATTGGCCTCGTAACAATAATATAGATATAGAGCTCGGAGTTTTGGTGCAGAACGCCGTTATTTTCTGGTTAGGGTCGAAATTTTTGTTTACACGTTTACCGCATTTGTGTCCGGGAGTGAGTAGCATAATCTGTAATGAGCCGAGAATAATAAACGACAAATTTCTCTACACCACGCTGCCACATGCGAGTCGCAAGCGAGCCATCTACTTACGCCGCCATACTGCTGACGTCAGAATTAAGTCATACCTCTCCTTAGGTTCCCAATATCATGAAAAAATCAGATCTTTCATAGTCACAATAACTTTGATTTTTGTTTAAATTTTATATTTATCTGGAGCTGTTGATATGAGAATTACTTACTTCGCTCATATTCTGCGTATAGAACATGAATTTCATGCAAAGCTATTAGTGGTTATTTAAAAAACTTTAAAAAGAAATCGAATAAGCGTGCAGGCTTCTTCATGATATATTTTTTCACGGATTTCCATGTAATCTAAGGATTGTGCGGAACAAAAATTGTTGCTCAAAATATTGTTATTAATTCAGATGGTTCAACGTTACAAAAATTTACATTTTCCTATCCGTGAGCCCATGTTCCTTGGCGATTATGACAATTTACATTTTCGGGAAATTTGAATATTTATTTCTGACCATAGACCTAAAGATATCAATATAATTGGTTTTTCTTTGTGCCGACGACATTGAAATCCGTCTCTTTCGACAATTCAATATAACATTAGTCACCAACAACTAACACAACATTCGCTTTATCATCGGTTCCACGAAAGACAAAATAGACAAAATGAATAAATCCAACGTAGTTTACCAAATCGATTGTAATGATTGTGATGCATTGTACATAGGACAAACAAAAAGATATCTGAAAATCAGGATCAACTAACACAAAAATAGTCTAGAACACACTAACACACAGAATACAGCGTTAGCTAAACACGGAATCGAATTGAATCACAATTTTAAATTTGACGATGTCAAAATTTTAAATAATGAAAAATGGCTAAAAATGCGATTAATTCTTGAAATGATACAGATTAAAGCGCATTCCGAAGCACTTAATTTTAGAACCGACATTGACAAACTAAGCAGCATATATAACTCAATAATTTAACAAAACTTTGAATAATAACTGAAAAACCTTAAATTGCCAGCCATCGGTTTAAAACTCATTACCAGATCTAACAGTTATCAATTCAAAACCTGTTCAAGACTCGTTAATACAATTCGTCCGGCATATAAAAATAATTAACGGCAACTTCCTGAACCGTAACAAATACCTCGCCCGATTTCAATCCTCGATCCCACTGCCACAACCTCCTCACTCGTCTCTGATACTCAGTCGCTACTAAGTTCTTGACCGTTTAACAAACATCATGTAATGAAAATTGTTAATTTTGATCAAAAATGAATCTTGCAAAATATCAAATACAAAAATCATAGGTAAATAACATATACACACCTTCTCGAAAAGAACATTAACTGAGCACAAAAATATCAAAACCCTCTCTCTCGCAGACATCAAAGATCGCAATAAAACGACCCGTCTTAATGCAATAAATTCATAATGAATATCATCAAAGATGCATCAAATGATCAAAAATAACCCATACAAATTCAGGTCAGTCACGACACACAACACATAAACTTATAATGTAAACCATGTCAAAACATATTAAAATCTATTATACAAAATGAGACTAAAATGAATGTAATTTTGAAAAATAATAAATCTGAAGAGGATCTGAATAAGGATCGAAACGTTATACAAAAATTGTCCAATTTTATTTGCAACCACTGGCCGAATCGCAGCCGATTCCTCCCTTCACTAATAAGCTAAGAAATCCAACATTTTTCTGAATAATATCATATTTGTTTCTGAACGAGAGCCCGTGGAGTGAGAATTACTCATACTTTCTCATCCTCTGTGGATGGCATAGGAGTTTTACGTGGTGTTAGAAAAATTATTTTTAAAAAAACTTGGGAAGACAGTACAATAAAAGGTTGGTTTGTTCATGATATAACTTTTAAATTAAACTTCAATGTTGTTCGCAGAAAATGAGAAAAAAATAAATTGCATTAATATTCTTAGACTTTTGGTGAGAAAAAACAATAGATTTTCCGGAAATCCAATTTCTTCATAAAAAAAATGTTTTCCTAATTTTTATGTCCATCATAGAATTTATATATATATATATATATCACTAATATCAGTGGACTTGCAAGCAGAACACGAAAGAAAAATTTTCTGAAAGAATTATCATAACTTCGAAGTATCCGGATATCAAATATCACGATAAAACTTTTTTCAATTTGAATGCCGTCTAGGTATAATGATAACAAATAAAATAGTGAATATCAACGAATCTTCCACCAAAAATAATTGATTTCATCTTTTCCGTCCCAAAAATCATGCTCAAACTACAAAACGTCTAGATCATTAGTGTGAGGTAATAATAATGATTATAATATTCACCATAAACATTATCGGAAGCGTTCAATAGAGATGAGCGATATGTTAGCAATCTCATCGATTAGAATACACGGACCTACGAGATACGGAGAACAAGTGAGAGAGAGAGAGAGCGAGAGAGAAATAACGTTGGCAGAGAGC